>JAAVUB010000225.1:0-33418 GCA_014898885.1 Fusarium lyarnte (nom. inval.)
ATAAAACGGTCTGGGAAGTTTCAGAAATATACAGAGAATCTTATTTTGTTAACCACACTTGGTCTGTTATTGTCGGATAGACTGATGACCATTTTGTGTACGAGTTGCTATCTTCTTCTCTGATACACTGCATTGTGGCCCTTCTAGTGTGTGATCATTGCTGCTCCGTGTGGCCTTCTCGAAGTCAGTGCTAGAAATTACGACGAGGTCAACTGAACTCAGTTATTAGCTCGAGATGTTGGTATGGGATGACTTCGATAGACGGAGATTCCGCAAACCCCCTGAGGTGGGTGGTGTCTTTTTCCAGCCAGAACCTCAAAGCTTTTGGTCTATATTTCTGCGGTTAAATCTGAACTTGAAAATCCTTGGTATATTATTCTCGCCAAGTGGTCATTAGTATGTATCATGAGAATAATTATGGATATTTCTGGTTTCGATGGTCATTTGTCCGATATCATAGTCAAACTCTAATGATATGATGGAAGTAATAGTGAGTCCTTGTTGTGAGGAGCGAGCCTGATAGATGTCTATAGACGGCGCATAGAACCATGTATTAGTCTGCAAAGTGAAAATTACAATCAACACAAGGAGATGGTATCTCCTTTTACTAATATGGATTTTACTTATGAGCAGGTTGTCACCATCTGGGCGACATTTGAGGTAAGGTGACTTCGCATCTTAATTCTTGCGAGTAGATAGCAGAATCAGAATACAACCAACTGAACCAAAACACTCGAGCAACAGAGACATTTATTTCATGTTTAGCTTCGGTTTTAATCCCGCTTCTCGATCCAGTATCATTATGCGCAGCAGTTGGTCGTGGGATGCTGACATGGACATGGACTCTCTTTCTAAGAAACAGTCAGATCTTGCTCCATAGAGAAAATTAAGGCCACTAACGGAAATAGAAGCTTTCAGTGCGTAAGCTCATAAAGGCTTCGATGAGAGACTCGTCATCGTTGAGAAGCTTGCGTGTTGCAGCTACCCGGAAGTCGGCATAGAGCGGACTAGTGACGCGGAATAGGGCTGCGTAGATAGATACGAGATAGTGATAAAAATGAGTCCCGACTTCCAACTTGCACTCCGGAAATCCGCTGTAATCCTCAGGTACATGACATGGAAATTCTTGGAATGCCATGTACGTGTGGACCAGTTTCCGATACATCAGTATCAGACACCACAAGCTGGCCCAGAGGGCTATTGAATTATCAGGCCCGATACCCGCAGTGCCAAAGACAATTTTCTCGAGCTCAAGAAGAACTTCTTTCTCTATTGGTTGGGAGGCCGCTTTTGAGATTTGGCCAAACTGGGTATGCAACGCACAAGATGGCGGAGTCATATTTCCCTCCCTTTCCATGCAAAGAATGAGGCCCAAGCGGATTTTTGTCAGACAGTTGAGCCTGTGTACTTTACGGACAAATTCGTACTTTATCGTGTGAGCAGGCTGAGCAAGGCGTCAAGATGAGATTTTGCTTACCATAGGCAGGGATGCTTCCGATTGACTGTACCTCAAGATGAATGAATCCACGGTTTGCTGGAAGCCTATACAGCGTGTGTCCTGATGAACGATCATTCTTTCGACCCAGTCAATCAGTTGACTGGGTGGAAGAAGCTGCGGTAAGGCATAGCGGGCGCTTTCTTGGCGGTATGATTCGACATGTTCCCCGACTTGATCTGTCACGACCCAGCAACAGAACCATGGTGGTGTTGTGTTTCCATAATAATCCTGTACTTCAACCTCTAGAACTGGGTTGTCAAGGTAGTCCATGGATAAGGAGACTTTTCGGTGTGGTCCAAGATGAGTTGTGCCTGCGATAAGCTCCTCGTTTAGCAACCTCGCAGTATAATCGATATAGTGAAGATCTGAAACTATTAGCTGACTTAAATAAATACCGACTAGATACAGTCTTACCTCCTGAGCTGAATCTCATTTTCGTCAACTTCTCACGGATACATAACTGAGTTCCAAGAATACCAGCCGCTTTTTCACATGCTTGACATGGAGCCCCTACGCCACACTAAAAGGTCAGCTTCTGTATGTACTTGCCTGGGCATAGGTAGGTACGTAATGAGACATACAGATATTCTTCGAACTTTGCACCTGAAGCAAGCACCGGTTTTGCGGACTTGAGCAACCTCAAGCCTCCTTCTTTCATCAAAGTCCTTTCTCTTCTTCTTGATTCCGTCGGGTTTGGTGGGGTTAGAGGGGAAACATATGACGGAATATTCGGGGATTGAGACAATTGAACGAATTCCTTTGCGTCTTGGCTGATAAAATGATCGATTCCTCTCATGGCCACGTTGTGTATCATCTTGTATTTTCTTTTCGGAACATTCCTGTTCGCTAGTGGCAGCAGGGATAGGAATCTCGTTGTAAGGTGTAAGATGTTGGTCTGATTTTGAGGATGGGGAAGTTCCCTCACAGAGACGCTCAACGTCGAGCAACTCCTCAAGATCAATGAATCTAGGAGAGTATGTCTCAAAGCATTCTTCAGGGAGGATCATTGGTTCCATTTTCAAGAACTTATAAGTTGGTAGTAGATTAAAGATCATCGACACATCCTGTCCTTTGCACTTGTGATATCCTTTCATCAGTCATTAGGATAACGGGAAAGATGGGGCAACGGCATCTCCTGTCCTATCAGATCATAGCATTAACAGCTCCTCGGTGAGCTTATATGAGCCATAATAGGAAAGTTTACGTCACGTGAAGTTGCTGCATGCACTGAGAGGCGAATAGAAATGCTTCCCTTTTTGACAGATGCCTTGAGTCAAGGACAAACATACACTTTGACTGAAACGAGCTTGACTGCGGATGGCTGAAGACAAGCATCGCATTGGAATGCAAACTGGGGTCCAGACCGCCCTCTCTAGCATCTTACGTACGGAGTATAAGCACTTGCCTTAAGGGTCTCTTAAATTAAGCCGACGTTCACATCATTGAGATACCTACCACGGAGCATTGGTCAAACCCACCCCAGTGATAAGATTCGGATGTAGGTAATATGCATATTTCTTGCAATTCTATAACTGTATCTCTGTCTACACCTGAAGTGTTACAATGATTCAGTGGGCCCAGAACACTAGTACAAGAGTTCATCCGACAGTCCGTCTCAGTCAAAGTGCACAAAAGGTTGGTCAGCGCAACAACAACACAGCACAGGCGCCGAGCTGAGTCTCGTCCAGTAGGGATAAAGATCCACACGGCCGTTTTTGGCGTATTCCTTGGGGCGAACAGACACCAGGCTAGGTTACAAGGGTGGGACGATTTTCCGGAATGTTCTATAAAAAGGTACCTGACACGGAGCAGCACAGCCATGCAGACGCAGCAGACGAGCATACACCCGAGAACTGGATCCGACGACGGAGCCAAGACTTTGAAGGAGCCATTAGAATCTCGACAACTTTTCACGATCCTTCGTCTTCTCCTAGGCAAAATGGATTCTCTCCCTTTTCTGTCTGATGTGCAGTGCCAATCTCGGCTACCGCTAAGCCCCTCGAAAACGACTCATGGAGCACCCAAGCCAGGGGTCTAAAGTATTATGACGCAGCTGGTCTGGAGATCTGATGTACCCTTATGGTGTAGTGTGCGGCAATTGGGGTTAATTTTTCACTGTCCAGATCAACTCCATAGTCAACTCCCAGCCTGATGGTCTGGATTGTGAATCACAACATGAGGCGTACCGCCATGCGCCTTTCTGACAGGCATTTGTGTACATATACACACGCAAATTTATTACTGCGGCGTCAATTATTGAGCTCGGTCTCCGGGGTGGCACGCACTTGATGACAGGTAAGTAGTAACCAGTCGATGAAATCCCTGAGGCTTGTCTGGGTCGAGGAGCATGAGTTATAGAGGCGATGATCATGGACCGTAGTAAGCCCCCTGTCTTACGGACACTTTCCCCCAAGGCGCAATTGGTGACTCGTGTAACTAGCTGCTGGCCTGCTGGGCATCACATATGAGTCGGCCGAGAGAAATCTGGAGAACACAGAGTACGAGTAGGGTACCGAAGTCTAAAATCTTCCAAGACTTTACTGATGGGGATCTGTCTTGAGTATACGATATAGTTGCCCATCATGTGCTGCCGAGTCGGTCTGAAATACGAGAAAAGAAACATCGTAACAGGGTAGATTCCCCCAGTTTATTGATTCCTGCTGCAACCTCTGCGCCAGATGGTCCATTCTGTTGAGAGCGGCCAACCACGGCTGGGCGTTGTTATTTTTGTGAGTTGGTTTTTGCAGATCTTACGAGGGCGAGAACCAGCCACAGACGGGCCAAATTGGAATAAGATATTTCCGATGTGAGGGAATAGGGGGCCGGCCAATGCAGGAGTTTGAAGCAGGGCGAGACTTATTGGTGTTTCTCAATTTCTGACTGCGATGACGAGTTTTGTTTTGACCCCCAACGGGAACGACGACGGGTGAAGCTTACACACGAAGGTGGTGAATAGAAGCGAGGACTTTGGATGATTCGACGAGCTGCCGATGCCGATAAATGTAACCGGTTTGGGCGTCGTCGACGGCAGAAGGCAGCCACAAGATCAATACCAAGACCAACCACCAGGAACATGACTGTTTCGGGATGTGGCTGATTCCCGGAAGTCCCAAAAACTTTGCTCCATGCAGATCACAGTTTGCAGTCGAAGACAAAACAACAGAGAAAAGATTCGACTGGATATGGGGAAATTGAGCGATCGAGTTGTACGTAACTGATAATCTTAGACCAGAAATCCACCATCTCAATCTGATGAACTGGGCATTAAATGCGAAGCAACCGTTCGGGGGAACGCTGAAACTTCGAAACGGCCAAGCATTGTGACTGACAGGGAGACCGTGGGGTTGACGGTTGGCTCTCGCTGATCCATCCTGCTTCTCCGATCCCTGGCATAAGAATAGTGGTGGTACTGCCCAAGTAATGAAGCATCAAGGAGGTGTACATATGTAATTCCAATCACTAAGCTAATCCAACCACACTGTTGCATTACTGTCAACACCAATTCAGCCTGGCTGAGGATCATCATAAACAATCTGAGCATCAGATGTCTAAAGTCACTCTCAGGTACTTGCAGGTACCACACGCAGGGTCCATTCGTATCGGATCAGTGTGTTTACTCCATGTATGTAGGCCCTTGAGGCTCAATCCCACTCTGTCTACCACAATTGCATCTTTGGACTCGCAATAGCGGCAGCTAATTGCACCAGACGGGCACCACTAACTCATAATTATGTTGCACACTGAATTTTTTCTCGGCCTTTTCCCAACGCCCCGGACTTCCTTGTCGTCGGCGACCCCATGCACTTTGGCGCTCACAACAGAGAAAAGCAACTCACCTCATCCTAGGAGAAATCTGCGCACCGTTGGCCCAAGCACACACCGGGCTGAGCATTGGGCAACGAAGATTCGCAATGCTTGCTCTAGAAGGCTTGCTTTCGGTATTCACAGCCATGCCTCAGCTGTTGATGGTGAGGGGGGGCCTCAGGTGCGTTTTATGCTGGTGCAATAGAAGGAATCTAGGGAGTCAAAGAGATTTACAGAGGTTTGTAGATCAAACAATGCTATACGAGGAACCCCAGGCATATGTTTCGAAATGGCAGGGTCGTGACCATTGTCTAATGTGGTATTTATTCATTCAACTCCCAGACAGTAAGTGTCATCATCGTGCTATAGACAGCTGGCTAGCTTACCAGGGACGCTATGTTGAAGGCTGAAGCTTCAAAATACAGGATCAATTACTTCACAACCGAGCGTCTTTCAAACAGACTAACACTATGAATTTATTACTCGCTTCCCTGCCGACATTAGATGATGTCTCTCTTTCTCTCCCTCTCAAGTCTCAGTCTTGGCTTTTGTGGTGAATCAAATGTCTTCTCCACTTGTCATCAGTCTGAAATCGCTCCGCAGACCAGTCAAGAGATGGATGAGCCGCCCAGACCAGAAAAGACCCGCCGCTATGAAAAAGGATTCAAGGATTTGAATTGGATGCCTCGTTTCCATTGTCACGGATCCGTACTGGTATTGGTAGCGGCGTAGCTAAGCTACAGCACCCTGCGACACGACACGGCACAACACGAGTAACAAGGCGATGAACATGAATAGAGCACAAGCACGAGCCTGTCTGGGGCTGGAGAACAGAGAGACATGAACATCCCATCGTAAGAGGGTGAATACAGATGCATGCATGTGGTGTGAATAGCGCACTGTTTTTGACACGGTATATCCGGTTTCCGCAGTTGACAAGTCAACTGAATCAGCGGCGTTTTGGTGATTCAAATGTCTTTGACTGACAGCTCCCGTTCAGCCCGTCGTCCGTCTTTCTGCTCTTCTTTTTTTTCTCTCTCTTCAGTTCAGGAGAAGCCAATCCCTCCAAGCACCACTCACACCCAAGCAGACAACGTCATTGCGTATCCACCAAGTCCCGAGCCCCCGAACCCGGACCCGACCCCGTTGATCCAGAGACACACCCAAAAGTAGCAGCAAAACCACCCAAGTACCAGGCGGGTACCTGAAGTACCTACTAATTAACCAGCCAGCGTCAACTCTGCCAGGCCTTTTATGGGCCTTGAGTCTCCATCTTATGGGGGGTTTCTCCCCGGCGCAGGGAAGACCCGTCCTAGATCTGACACGCAGCCACAGACTAAAATACTGTGTGCCCTGCGTATTCCCTACCTTAGAATCTAGCGGAAAAGGGCTTTTGCCTGACTTTTTTTTCTCTTAGTTGACGCTTGCTGCCGTCTCTTCCACTCCAGTCTGAAGTCAAGTTCTCCGTTGAGCTCTCCTCAGTTGCTGTTTCTTTTCTTTCTTCTTTCTTTTGTTGCTGGCAGTCCCCTGACATAAAGAATTGCCCATCCACCGGTCCCCCTTTACACACCTTTTTTAACCCGGTTTCTTATTTACCAGCTTACTCACTGCCTTGCCTGACCAAGCTTGCATAGCTTAGCTCACCTTGCTTGCCCTGCCTTGCATTACCTTGTTCTGTATGAACTGTCACTCGTTTTGCCACAAGTACCCTCTGCTGCCATTCTTAGCATAGGTACTCTACCTTTCCTGTTCCTCTGCTTTGCTGCATGTAACGCTGGCGTCTGGACGATTTGGTCACATCTTGCATTTTGCTAGGACGAACGAATTGCATTGCCCGTCATGACGTCGAGCAGGTCCTTCCGGGCTTCTATAATGCCCTCTATGCTGCGGTCAAACACAGATCCTGATTCTTCATCTTCTACTCGCAAGAGCGTAAAAAAATCAAACACTTCAGATCTCGCTCACCTACGTGGCTCAAACATTGGGTCGTCAAAGTCCACCACAAACTTGCCTCACATGGGCTCCAGCTCGCAGCAAGACCAAGACGCTGTACAACACAACCGTCCACGTTCCGCCGAGCAAAAGACTATTCGTAAACGCAACGACTCTACTCAAAAAGTGTCCTTGCCCAAATCCCAGTCGACGACAAACCTTTCTCCCACCAAGGGCTCAACTCGCTGGAGAAATCGACTTTCATCTTTTCTTCCATCCCTCGTTCTGCCATCTGAGCCTACACCAAAATCTGTACCAACACCTCCGGTACCTGCGGCGCCCTCCGCTCCCGCTTCCGCCGTTACAGCCGCTGTTTCTCCTGCACCCACCAAATCTTCTTCTCCCACGGATACCTCGACCACCACTAACACTGCTGCAACCCCTCCTACAACCGTTGACGATAGCGCCTCGTCTACTACTCCCAGCATCATCGACCCCACCGTCCGGATGACGAGCGATTACCACGACGCCCTCACCCACCAGGCTCATGGCCAGTACCAACTAGGCCATGCTGGTTCCCCGCCAAGTCCGGACACGATCCCAACCCGCGGCAGCGACAGCCTCGATGGCCCATTAAACCCTCAGCCTCAGATCATGGCGCCGATTCCTCCATCCCCAGAGGTCCAGAGAGCCACCATGAGCCCCCAGGAACCTAACATGCCACCTCCTCCGATTCCTACTTCTCCTTCGGATAATGTTAGCAGTGGCAGTGGAAAGTTGCGAAAGGAAAACCCCGCCGCTCGATCACGAAGTGGCTCTCTCCAGCACACATCCAGCAACTCCAATGGTGACTCCATCCTGGCTCTCAAGACTCGACAAACTTCTCCAGTTCCTGATCGTGGTCGCCGCGCATCTTCAGTCCAGTCTCCTAACAGCCGCAATAACAACACCAAGAGCCGCGTAGTTTCCACACCCCTCGCCATCAGACCAGGTTCATCAAAGGGTGATGCGAGCCAGAGCCCAACGCGGGGTCGTCTCCGAAGAAGTTGGTTGCCTGGTGGAAGATCACGATCAAACTCGATGGACGTCTCCAACACAAATACCTCAACCGCGTGGGTACTGTCCGACGATACACAAGCTGAGTACAATGCTTCGTTTCTCAAGAACGCAGAAAAGGTAAGTGACGTTGCCCTACAGTTAAACCTTGATTTCAGAGTTAATATTTGCGCTCGATTAGGTTCCAGAACTATGGAACGAAAGCGGAGCTGTGCTTGTCTACCTTTACCCCAAGGGCAGTGGCTTCGGGCCGTCGTTCAAGGTTCAAGAATTCACAATCAGTTCGTCCTGGGTTTTCAATGAACTTATTCAGCGAGAGCGAGAGATGCCTATGGGTAGGGACCGAACTAGGAGTTTCAGCGGCCGCGACAGCCTGACGGCCGAAGATGCAAACCGATTCATCTCCCCACCAAACTCGCCTCCTGCTCCGGATGACGGATATGATGACTGTCTCCATCTGTATCTTCCCAATGGAACTCCCGGCCAAGAAACACCACCCGACATGGACCGCTTGATTGCTATCCGCAACCTGTTTGCCTTCTTGACCGGACAGCCTCTCGTTGCGACCAAGGCTCGCCCTACCAACTTCCATGCTTTCCTGGAGATTTCAAAGCTTTTGGAAGAATATGGCTTCACGAGTTATGATGGAACCACTTTTGGGGACGCTGTTGATCTTAGTTTCGGGTTTTACATGGACCAGCATGCTCTTGCAGACTGCCGGAACAGCCGGGAGAAGACTCTCGAGGCATTGATTCTGGGCGAGCGCATGCGATCAGCCGATCTCTACAATGAAGCATTTGCCCATGCTGCGGGCAAACTTCCAGCTATCCAAGATCTGAAGCTTCCTCTCTGGAACCAGGTTTCGGAAAAGACACGCACGAACTTGGAACGTGCCAATACCGATCTGAACAACCGCCAGCATAACGCCAATATGCACCTGGAGCAATTTGAATTCCCTGCGCTTTTCTCAGGTATTGCAAACTCAACATCCATGTCGGAGCTTAGAAGCGTCCGCTTCAAGGTGTGGAAGCAGTCATTCACCAAGATGCGTAATTTCGCTCTGAGCTACTACAAGACAGCATTCGGCAACTGGCCACCCAAAGCCAGCAGCAAGAAGAACCCATTCTCTGAGAGCGGTCTCAACAGACTTGTCCTCAAGGTTTTGTATTCTGACATGTGTGCTCTTTATGATTTGCTTGTCGACCGCACCAACCGAACTTCGAGAATCATGGATGCTGTTCCTGAACTTTCTAACGATCCCGACAAGATGATCATGTCTGCATTGCGAAACATCATGTCTGAGTTCGACCGCTCGAAGCCGCCTGTTCTTCCTCCCATTCCTTATGATTGTCCGCAACTGCCTACTGCGACATCTATCCTGGAAACTTACGATACGCTGTCACCAAAGAAACAGGCAAAATTCGACAAGAGCATCAAGGAACATGAACTCATGCTCATGTTAAATAAGGCTTACAATTACGATACTAATGCCGCCAAGGTTCCTTTCTTGGACAAGTTTAAGGAGTTTGAGCTTCGTGAGGCTCGAGGCAAGACGCCCCAAGATTTTGCTGACCAGCGCATTGGTTACTGGCTGTTCCTTTACGTTGTCATCCAGTCACTTCCTGTCCTGGTTGTGGATGCTCCGGGCATGCAATTTACTGAAGGTGTTGAGTACTTTCTCTGTGAGCCTCCTCTGGGTAACCCTCCTTGGGTTCCAGATCAGCAAGTCAAGAAGATGTGGTATGAGGTGGCTGGCACAGGTGGCTTGGTCGAACTCTCTCAAGATGCTGTTCTTTTCAGCGTGGAAGCCACTTACCACCGAAGTCACTGCTGGCTTGCTGCTACCCAGTGGGAGAGCGGCGCCTCAGGACTTCAAGCCCAGGCACCAACGGAACCTTCGCTGTCACCTTTGCAGCCCCCACGGTCCATGTTCCTGGACGAGGACTTTATGCACACACCACCACCATCTTTCGGCAACGGTTACAACACTCCTCCATCCCCTATTGGCAGCCCTTCGGGCTCTCTTCGCCCTCGAACTCACTCGCCTGGCGGAAGCCGAGCCAATCAAGCTTGGCGATCCAGTATTGCCTTGGGATTGGAGCCTGTACCTCTCCAGCCCCCAAGCCCATTCGGAGAACGTAGCAGTTCTCTTGGTGGACGTCCTCCCAGTCTCATGATGGGTTCACGGAACTCATCTGTGGGTAACCTGGCAGCCTTTGGGCACCAGAGCTTCCCTCAAACAGAGTCACCTCCTCCCGAACAGACTGGCGCAACCTTCGACGATATCTTGCGCAGCGATGCCATGAAGAAAGAAAAGAAGAAGAGCCGCTTTTTCTAGTTCCTGTCTGTTTCCTTGGTCAAGACTTGCCCATCGTAATTCGCAGAGCTCTGGAGCTCAATCCTGGTACAGCTAGCTGCCGGGTTCCCTGTATGCTTGCACGACTTTCCGCCAGCTTTGGCGTGCTTTTATCCAATCACAGCAACCTTAATATGGAACGATTCCTCAGCCGAAGGTCCATTGCAAGTACCTTTTGACTACTTTGCGGGCTGTTATTATTTCTCCTTTTCCTTTCCTTGACTTACTCATCTACTTCATCATATACGCAACATCACATACTTTTTTTTTTTGGAAAGGAAGTCGGGCGGAACAAGAATCTTGCCCTTTTACTACTTAACGACATTTAGCATGAGAAGAACAAAATCAAAAATCTACACAGATATGTAGTCGGGACGGGATCATAACTATCTAGTTTTAACCTAGACATGGTTGATAGAAACGATGTCTTTAATTGGTCGGAAGAAAAAAAATGTTTAATTGTTTACTTTTTGCATATGAGGCTTTGGCGTACAGCAAATTTATCGGTATTGCAAGGTAGAGCACAACGGCGTTTATTCGGTGGCATTGGTAGCTTCAACTACTGGAGCTAAATACATGGGTTCATTACAACAGACGTTTCGTTTTATTTATTTATTTATTTTAATATTTTTTTATTTTTGGTTGAGCCAAGATGTAGATGCCGATACTACATATTTGCTCGCATATGATATCTTTGAAGTATGTGAATGTTGCACAATGGCTGAATGTCATTTGGCATTCTCTTTTTTTATTCATATGTTTTTTACATGTGCCTATGCTATGAGCCCAATCCTGTTTATCAATCTAAGTGAGAACGCCATGTAATGGTATCCCTGAACCTTGGGACTTCCCAGATATGTATCGTGCCATGTTGTTCCAGTTCCATATACGTGCCGGCCGTAAATCGTAACCATACTATTAGCTCCCCAAGAGTTTTTGTATATTTTGAGGTGATCACCCTCAAAGAGTGACTTTGGTCCACCGACCTCTCTCAGTATGCCACCATCTTTCTTTCTCCTTCTTGTCCGCCACGATGCCATCACGCATATTCCAGCGTCCAGTGCATCCTTCCCTTCCACCGATGAGACTCTCACCAGCATCGCTGTCTAAATCTCTCACATCAATAAGACCGCCTTTGTCGTCTGTAGTACCCCGGTCAGGAAGAAGGTGATACTTGATAGGGCTTCCAGCCGTACCAATGAATCCAGCCATGGAGAAAGTCTCAGTGATAGTTCCATCCTCGTCTACTATATTAACGGTGAATTTTGGCCGGGAACGCGCTGCTTCGAGACGGGTTTGAGCGGCAAGCCGTGCGGTATGAAGGCTTGTGTAAGGGCGGCGTGTGTCGCCAAATGGAGATATCGGGGTCCGTGGAGAAGCGAGAGGTGAGTTGTTGGATTTGAATAGGCGTGTGGGAGACATAGGGCTTGCTGAGCTCGGAGGAAATGCAAAAGGTGATGAGCTCTCTGGTTGCTCAGGGGTTCGGAATCGATCAGAAGGAAGATCAATCCTCTCGACGGGGTAGCACAGATCCTGAAAGATGCCGTCTGGGTCGTTAAGTGCTCGAAGTGTCTTCAAAGCTGGAAATCCGCCTGCAGAGATACTGCGAGCGAGAATATCATCCGCTGTATTGACGCAGGTAGCATGGCTGGTGATATCCCAGTGGAGACTCTGGATACTGTTGTTTGCAAGATATGGCATCATCCAGAGTGCGAAGCTATCGTTTTCCGGCATGACGGGTGGGAAAGTCTGAACCAGAGAAAAGTTGAGCAGGTTTCTCAAATTAGACAGGATGCGCGCTAGAGAAGCGAGAGACGTGAGAGGTGTGTGCCGCAGAGTAAGCTTACGCAGAGTAAGGCTGGAGGACTGCGTTGCGAATGATGATAGCCCGCTCGAGGTTATGCCGCTGATGTGAGAGAGCGTCAAGGAATGTAGAGGCGGCAGAGCGAGGAGAGTTGAGTCGTCGAAGCTATTGGGCGGTAGGTTACAGAGATGAAGATGTTTGAGGTTTGGAAGACGTTTGAGGGTTGATGTGAGAAGGTTTTCGGGTGTGACGGTAGCTCCTGGGAGACAATGCACAACGAAGGTTTCCAGGCGAGACCAATTGTCATGATATGTTAAAAAAGCAGCTTCCTGGAAAGGCTTGAGTTCTCCGGGCATTACCAAACCAAGCTGCTGAGTACTCGACTGGATTCTCTGCTGTCTCTGATGGGGTGAAGCATGTACAAGCCAGTTCATTTCTCTTAACATAGGTCTTGTTGATAACGCATGAAAGATCTTCTTGAAGGAGTGGTCGTACGGAACCGACAAACCAGAGAGACTCTCGAGATTTGGACACGCCATGACAAGCGTCGCAATAAGATCCTCATACTCGGCAGTTCCGGGGCCTTTGGCGGTAATTTCAGGGGCCGGAACTTTAAGTGTGCGGACGATCCTGGCGATGTGAGGATTAGAGCGGAGTATGCGCCGGAGCATGAGGACACGAACGCCCTGTGCCATCTTGAACTTCTTCTTGAGAGTTGCTGAGTCTGGGCCCACGAGTTGGATATTTTGGTATCTGACACCAGTTAGCTTTTTCTCATTTGTGGTTGGAATAGATGTGCTCACAGTGCTATTTGAGCGGGCCTGTACCACTTGCGGCAAGCCACTGCGATGTTACAGGCATCTCGCATCCAACAAGTTGCACAGCTCCCGCTTTTATCCTCCAGGTGAATATCTCTTAACTGCTCCAGTACATTTGAGAGGGTCTCTGAGGGCAATCTGGCAAAGAGCTCATTCGGTTGAAGGGGAGCTCGTGAAGAAGACAGTTTCTTGATGGGCATTGGCCGTTGATACATATACTCAGGTCGCCATTGAGATGTCGATTCGTTCGTTTCCATACTCGTTCTACTTCCCCAAGAAGGGGTCCGTCTTGCTGAGATGATGCTTTCTCGAGATTGAAAGGACGATGCAGTCGCAACTGAGTTGCTGGACAGTTTTCGAGGACGGTTGAGGGCGGCATTTGGACTCGCATTTGTAGGATCTGCCAGGGGGGTTTCGAGAACAGCATACGTTGGTCGGGGATACGCCGTTGGAGCAAAGTTGTCTTGTTTGCTCTGTGGAGACTCAGTGTTTGCGAGGAAAGCGTTGATGGCGTTTTCTTGAGCTGAAGACAGATCTTTTGGTGAGCCAAAAGACGGCGGGGGAACCGGCCGGACAGTAATTGTAGGGTCCTTCATAGTTGCAGTAGTGTCAAGCTTGAGCTGGTTCTTGTGCTGCTTGTCATTAGGCTTTGTTACTGGTGGTGATCCAGCATATGCGGAAGCTCTCTTGGATCTGAGTTTGTTTGAACCAGGACGGCTATACCAAGAATCAAATCATTAGTATTAGAAAAACATGTGTTCGAAAGCAACAGCCAACAGCCTCCGTAGGTCAACGGAAATCGCAAGTATATCATTCAACATGGGTGCTAATGGGGAAAAAAGTCCTAAATCACACCACTTCCCCACGGTACACGCAAATGCCTAGACTAGGCATAATTGGCCTCTTGGATAAAGATCTGACGTAGGCAGAAAGATGTTTTTGGCTGTGCCTTTGCGGTAGACAGGGAGCTTGAAGCGCCACGCAGGGGAAAATGTGGACATGTAATTTAAAAAACCATCAAGATGTGAGAGCCTCGTTGGAGCTGAATGCGCTAGAGCGGGAGTCGCATGCGGCCAACACCAAGACCAAGACACTAGGACGCCGGGTTTAGGGGTTGGACGAGATGAGGCGTTCTTGTTCTTTTCTCCGAATGTCTTCTAGGGTCTTTCCTTTGGAACTTTCCAAGGGGCGAAGAGAGGGAGAATAATAGAAAAGAAGGGGTTATAAAACAAACAATGCATTATTTTGCGTGGTATAGGAATGGGATGTTGAGTATAGCTGAGTCTAAACTAAAACAAGCGACGAATAATAATAATAAAAGAAACTCTTTTCACTCACACAAAGTCAATCGATTGACGGTTCTTCTTCTTCTTCTTCTTCCCACTCCCTGCCAATGAATCCTCGTCAATCATAGTAACCGCCCAAACATGTCTCCTAAACTCTTCTGCCCTCTTGTCCTCAATGGCAGACATTGAGCTTCGACCATGGTGAAAGAAGCGCTTGAACTCTTGTCCGTGGTGGTTATGTTGAACCTCGAACATGGTCGCTAATGTGGAGTTTGTGATCGACGGAGGCTATTTATTGTGACAGGGTGTTTTTTTGGCTATCGACATTCGTTTATGTTGCACCAGATTGTCGTGATAATGTTCCGATGTTGACTGCCGGACCAATAGAGTCGAGAATATCGTAACCGAAGAAATAATATGAATGTTGAAGTATAGGACAAGGAAGAAGCGGCTCAGGGGGGGCATGAGGACTTAAAAGGCAGACGATAAGTTTGATCAGGGAGGGAGGGCTTGTCCTATAATCATACCATTCATTGGATGCTATCCAATGCAAAATACGCGGTCAAGTCAAACGCCTCTGCATCGTTTGGCGTAAGGGTATCTCAGACATGCAGCCCCCTTCGTCAGCAGAGTCGATAGACTTTTCGTTGACCAGGTGAGAAGTACAGTATTAATCAGTTAGGTCAGCAGTAAGAAGACCCAAGTCTTTGCTAAACTCCCGAAACGGGCTTGCGTCAACCTTAAGTAACTTGTGGATTGTGCACAGTCGCTTAAGTAACGCACGCAGCTCCCGATCGATCTCACAAAACAAAATCCATTCAAGCAAAGCCACAGGGAAAAACCAAGATTCAGGTTTGAGAGTGCGGAGCCAATAGAGACCCGTAGCTTGGCTGGTCGAGAACGAGAACCCTGCTTTGTCCCCTGCTTGCTTGTGTTTTGGGTTTGCTGGGGTGGGTCGTACTGTGAATCTTGAAGACGTAAACCTGGGGTTTGACCAGGAGAGAACTGTATGACAGTAATCATTTGAGGAAGATGCAAATGCTTTCAGGGCTCAGATATCGATATAATGATGGTCCAGTGCTTAAATCATCCACAGAAAAGAATACTTGAGCAGTACGTCGCCTCTTCGGAGTACTTGGAGACCCTACCGCCAGTTCAAAAATAGCATCGCGTCAGGAACACAGCCCATCCCTGTCTTTTCTGTTTGTAAGACCCAATTTTCTATGCCATGCAGAACCTCCCATCCATACCAATACCAAGCCAACGCAGCGGGGTCTCATGACCTCAACCTCAACTCAATCCTTCAACAGCTTGGACAATTCTTTTCCGAATTCCAAGGTTGGCTGCAGAGCAATTCGGTGGCTGGCAATACGTACCAAGTACTTTTCGGGACTGGATCCCGGGACAACAACCGTTCGATCCGTTCAACATGTGCATATTGACATGACCTCATGATGATGAGGAAATTCGGGAGGATTTCCCAGACGATGAATCTGCGGGATATCTCTTGATGATATTTGACGAGATGCATACATTGGATGATTCCGTGGTTGATTCGAATTAAAGATGCCTTTCTGCTATAGGCGAAGGCATCTTCACCTCTAACATCTCCTCTTATGTCCAGTCCGTCTGCAGATGTTTTGTTCGAGTTTCTCGAAGCAGATATCTTGTCGTGTTCTTTTCTTTGATCTGTCTAGCCTCCCAAAACATATCACTTTCCACAGAATGAAGTGAAATTCGTCATGTCTGTCCCAAATTTCCTGATTCCATCCTTATCCTGCACGGGGCCATCAGACCTCTAATTCAAGATAGCACGGAGTTCTTGAATCTGCTGCAGCACAGCTGATCGACTAGTACCGCCCCTGGCTGATTTCGCCTCAACACTCGACTCATATTCGAATGCCTTTGTAATATCGGCTGTAAATCGACTATCAACAGCTTGCAGTTGCTCCAGGGTCAGCTTGTCCATCGGGGTTTCCGTATTTTCCGATAATGCAACAATGCGTCCAGAAATGTGATGAGCTTCCCTGAAAGGACATCCGTTTCGCACTAGCCACTCCGCAACATCAGTAGCAAGCATCGTCTTATCCAGGGCAGCCAGCATCCGCTCAGGCCGCACGGTCATGGTAGCGATAACCCCGTTAGCAATGCCCAGACTGTCTGAAACAGTTTGAACCGAATCCAGCATAGGTTCCCATCCCTCCTGAAGGTCCTTGTTGTAGCAAGTTGGTAAGCCTTTCACGCTCTGTCAGATATCTGTTAGTGGCTGCTCTTGATCCGCTCCCCCATCACTCATAAGCCAATATATCTGTATTCGAACTCACCATCATCAGCCCAGCCATTTGACCGAAAGCACGGCCTGACTTGCCGCGCAAGAGTTCCAAACTGTCGGCGTTCTTCTTATTCGGCATTAAACTGGACGTGTGTTAGAGTCTTGTGAGATTGTCTGGGATTCGCGACAGATACAACGAACCTGCTGCCGGTACTATAAAGATCTGCTAGACGACAGAACCCAAACTCGGAAGTGGAGTATAATATGAGATCTTCAGCCCACCTGCTGATATGGCTGGTGAACATTGAGTTCCAGTTCAGGAACTCGAGAATAAAGTCACGGTCGCCCGAAGTGTTCATAGAGTTCAGAGTGATTCCTCCAAAACCAAGCTCCGCAGCTATTGCGTCTCGATCAATGCCAAACACATTGCCAGCTAATGCGCCACAACCAAGTGGGCTAAGGTTGACCCTTTCGAAGACCTGGCGCAATCGCTCGAGATCCTGCTTGAACGAAGCAGCATGTGACATTATCCACTGACCCCAGCGAACTGGCTGTGCGCGTTGTAAGTGGGTGTAGCCGGGCATGAGGTAGTCGCTAGGGATGTTACTCAGTAAGGGGCCTTGTCCGGATGCGGTGCTAAGCTTACATTTCAGCCTCGGCGCGTTTGGCGAGGACTTGAAGGAAAGCAACGAGTTGGCCGTCGATTTCACGGATGCGGTCACGTAGCCACATGCGCATATCACAGACGACCTGCTCATTACGGCTGCGACCTGTATGCAGCTTGCCAGCGGTATCCTTTCCGATGATCTCTCCCAATCGACGCTCATTTGCAGTATGAATCTGATTTATTATATTAGCCTTAGGAGATCAAGTGGCGTGGGCTAGGTCTTACGTCTTCGTCATTGGGCATGATAGCGAAGGTTCCCTGCTTCCATTCTTCCATCACTTCAAGCAGACCACGCTCAATCGTCTTGAATTCGTCTTCGGTAATAATACCAACCTTCGAGTTAGCCCTAGCGAAAGCGATCGATCCAAGAATATCCTCTCTATAGAGAGCCTTATCGTATCCGATAGAGGCATTGTACTTGTGCATGAGCGGATCAATCCCACCTATAGTAGGCATCGCAACGTCAGTATACTGGATCTGAAGCTTGTGTCCTGGGACAATCGAACCTGTAAACCTGCCACCCCAGAGCATATTGGTTGCCGGGGCGTCCGTCTTCTTATCAGCCATGTTGGAGTATTTGTTCTCGGCGCTCGTCGTGATCGTTGCGATTGCTAGTTCGTTGCGATTTCAAGCCCGATGGGGCTTATGGAGCCAATTGAGGGTAGGGCGAGTGGTTATACCAATTGACGTTCAAATTGAGGGACGCGAGTCAATTCGGATGATGTTGCTTGATTGAAAAGGTCGAGAAACGAGGGCGGGGCTGATCAAGTTCGAAAGCTTTGACGATGGTTGAGCTCAAGGGCAGTGAGTCAATGGGTAAACTTTTGTGGGGCCGACACCGGCGCTGTCAGTCACCCTGCACGTGAGCTTACACGTGAGGACTCATCCAACTTCTTAGCATGGTGAGCATCCTCACATAACATCGGTCGACCACTGGAAGGGTAAAATCTTAAGCATAAATCACAACGAGGCTTCAAGGAGCAAAGATAGGATATGATCGAATCTGGTGTCGTGCCCACGTAGCGTCAAAGTGCCATCCCCGATAGCACAACAGCTGCCTTGACGCTGAACACGCGCCTCACTCTCGTTCTAGCCATTGACTCATCCTGGGACGGTTTTCTCGAAACAGAAACCGCTGGGCATGACAGTGGTATCGGAATCAATCGAGAATATATACGGTTCTTGTTATGCGTAGTTCCTAATTTGTTGCGCGTGTGGGTTGCTCTCGCCGTAGGAATCTAGGCTCAAAGCTCATATCGTAGCAGCCATCGCAAGTTCGACTAACCTGACCGCAGAGAGGCACATTGTCAGGTACAGCCGCATAATGCCTTTTAAGTATACTGACATTACAATGTGCCTCCGTGCTCGGACAACTCTTGGCGCGGTCGGACAGGTTCCAATAATTCAGGAATGAGCGCCGAAGTCAGGGGATCAGTTATTCTGGCGCTCGGCAGCCGGCCGGTATGGTAATGGTGATATCTCAGGTGACGGGTAACCCCTTTGAACGAGGTATTGTCCAGAGTGATCATGGTCTCAACATAACCGCCCGATGGTATATCTCCTTGTTGGCAGTAAGTCGGCCCCAACAAGCAGCTCGAGGACCTACTTGCATGGCTAATAGGAGCGACTTGGATATAGCCATCCGTTCCTCGTCCCTGGCACGTCCAGCCGGATCCTGAACCATGGCGAATATTGCATGAAGTGGGGAGAAGCACAGTGCAGATTCAAGTCGTGTAGGTGAGAGGTGAGCATGCAGCCCGTGAGCGGAAGAGGGAGGTTGAAGTGGTTAAAGATGATGCTCACTGATCCAGGGTGACGAAAGCCTGAGCAAGAGCGGCGGTGCTGGCTAACCCAGCCCGCGACGGGTCTCATTTGCGCAACAAGGGACCCCTAAACCACTGCCTCCGATCAGAGCAGGGAACGTTTTCCATTCTGGAAAAGTAAAACACACAGACATTTCAATAGCATAAAATCTCGGAGATTTGTACGGGTAGTACCCACGCTAGCCATCCCTCCACAAATTGTGCATTTTACGATTGTCGTCAAGTCTTGATTACTTCGGTTAGAACTGCGGTGATGCGAATCCTCCTGACGGTTTACCGTAATGCGTACCCATGTACAGTACATGTATGCATCTTGCGTGTGTTGGCATTTGCTGTGGGGGGAACCGTCATGAGAACCGACATATCCGCAGGTATGTAGCTCTCGTTGTGGTTGAAAACCGGACAGTCATGGTATCATTATTATTCATCTAGTGGTTTGTGCTCCCTCTGAACAATGGGCTATCGAACCCTTGGCTTATCATTCTATACCGCTTCTTCTCAATTGCTGAGCCTCAATACAGTACCTGCCTATACAGGGATACCTTGCCATCAAGTAACGGCTGCCAACATAAGGGTCATTCTGTTTTCAACGTCAAAGATGTCATTTTCCCATCACTCTTTTACTCTGCATCGCTTACAAAAGCCAATGAACAGCCCCATTGTCTGTCCAAGTTTAAGGCTCTTGGTAACCAGGAACATCAAGCTAAGTTCATTTTTTGTTGCTGATTTTCCAGGTGTGCTGGTCTCAAACTTGTAAGTACCTACAGTACATTTGATCGGTGGTTCTGTGCGATACTCCATGCACCTTAGCTTCTTCCCTTGGCTCCTCTCAATTAGCAATTGAACTCTTCTTCCATGACGCCAAACTCCGAACTCTTCCACGTGCATCAACATCATTCATCAGCTTGCACCTGCAATGTTTACCAACTTCTGACTTGGTTCTGAAACCTAGCTTTCCACTCGCCACACCTCGGTGCGGTGATGTGGCCGTGCGTGGCGCAGCACTGCACATCCAGTAGGTGGGATGGTTTGTCACCCTTCATCCGAACCGCACTCTCTTCGATGGCCGCGCGGCGAGATCGCTTGTGTTGGATGACGGGTCTATGTGTTGAATTTGATCTCGAATAACTGTGACTGCATCAAACTGTGTTGTTCGTTTCTTCTCATTCGCCATCCCGAGAGGCCTCAGCACTCTCCCATCAGACCTTGGAGTCTCGTCCAGTACCAAGCCTTCATCAGGGTGTACAGTCCTCCCAAATCCTCGTCTAAACACGTATTGCGGTGTGTCCAGAGGCGACATCTGATCCTCTTTACTGAACTCGCCTCCCGGCAATGGCGTGATCCGGGCATTCTTGACCCATTCGTAAATCGGGACATCATCTAGAATGGATTGAGCTCGGCGGTGTTCAGCCTGCGTCATATGTTCTTTGCGTTCTAAGATAACCTCATCTATACTGTTTTTCAGTACTAGAGTCTCGACAAAGACTGGCTTTTGCTGGCTAATCCTTCGCGCACGGCCAATTGCCTGCGCTTCAACTTGAGGGTTTAGGACTGGGCTGATAAAGTAGATCCGTGACGCAACTCTCATATCTAGGCCGAAAGCTGCCTGTGAGATGTCCATAAGGAGAACTCTTCGTCCTTGTTAGCCCATGGCATCAATAGCGGTTCAGAAACTCGCCTGAAATCATCGTTGTGATTGAAAGTGTTGACGTATTGTGATCTTCTCTGTACGGTCAGTCCTTTGGCATAGATTAGATGTTGCACTTGGAGCTGTTTGAAGTTAGCATTGGGTATGACAACAGGCGTATAATTCCTTACAACTTCCAGCACACCGGCTAGATACCATGCGATATTGTCATTTTCATAGAAGATAAGTATCTTCTCATTTTCCTGATACCTGAGAACGCTATCTATCAGGTATGAAAGTTTGGCTGATACCGTGGATGTGATCTTGACTGTTTCCAACGGCCCAAGTGCACCATCAGCGGTAGCTTCGACTTCCGCTTTCACATCACTAATGCCATGAGCATTAGTGATTCGGTGTTTGTCATTTCCCAGTTTCGTATTACCGGCCAAGGTTTGGGAGCCGTTTGTTGTCTCGTCTGATGTGAGCATGCGCATTCTTGAATCGACCCCTTCTTGAATCAATCGGCCATTCAATAGAGAATTCAGCTCCTCAGGTTTTGATGCTGATTTATAGATGAGTTTCTGAAGTGTTACCAACATGGTTGACGAGCTGCATATGTGGTCCCCTGCTTCTTGGTCGAGTGACCAAGATGCGCTGAAATTGTGCGGTAAACCGTGGACGCTGAGCGGCATCTCGTGAAACGTGTTACTAAGAGCCTTGACCTTATTGTTGGAAACAATGTGTCCAAACTCAATTGCTTGCTCGAGGAGTTCTCGATCTTGGTCACTGGTGGGTACTTTTTTCTCGTCAAGGAAATGTTCAGCGGTCTCGACAGCTTTTTCAATATCTTGCTGAGAATAGAATGATCCTCCAAAGAAGCTCGCCTGCTTCAAGTTGTACACAATCTGAAGAAGAGCTTTTCGCTGTTTGTTGTGAAAAAAGTAGTCCATATCGGTTCGTTGGGATTGGACTGAGTTGAAGATGATCATCATGGAGAAAATGTTGAGCGACATCTGGTCCTGGTACGAACCTTCCAATACAACGAGCTTCTCGTTTACGGGTGGGAAGAGACTATTGACCTCTGCGATCTGATGCCTGATGATAAGAGAGTTGAGAGTTGCTCTCAAGCAGTCCCAGCGGCCTCCACTATTCTTCTTGTGTTTCGGAAGTAGCAAGTAAGTTGCCCAGTCCGCCATGGTGTCACCAACGTCCAGGGTTGTGTTTGCCCATGGCCGGGCTCTCAGATAAAGCGCTGCCATAATACCAATCCTTTCCAGATCTCTTTTCTCCATTTCTAGAATAGAGTTTCTGGATGTGTTGCAAGTCGCCACCGAACCACCCTCTTCAGGTTGTGCTACAGATTGCGATGTTTTTGTTTGCATGTCGACTCCGTACAAGCCTTGAGATGGAGTTCCTGTCACAATCCATCGCGAAGAGAAATGCAAAGCATCCAGAACTAGAAGCATATTGCTCTTGCTACTCATCCTGGAATGCCCAAGCTTGTGTCCTTCGTCGACAATGCATCGCTTGAAATGGACCTTGGACAGTGGAGATTGTTCCAGCCCACCCTCTTGTCGAAGTAGATTTTCCAACCTTGTCTGAGTGAACAGGATAAGATCGAATTTCAACAAGTCTTCTGGTTCCGGTAGTGGCTGATCTCGTGTCACAACGAGAACCTCCAGGCCATCGGTATGTTTGCTGATCTCCTGCTTCCACTGCACCAATAAGTTAGGGGGCACAACCACAATGCTCCCATTACTAAGGTAGAGCCGCTTCTTTTTTGACTTAATTCCGGTACAGAATCTCGTAGTTCGTCGTTGTTCAGATGACTGGATAAGGTAGTACCCTGGGTTTCTTTCTAGCGCTGCAATGCATTTCTCATACTCGTCCCCTAACTGTCTCTTGTAAAGATCGAAATAGGGACGCCAGGGGACTGCATTCCTTGTAGCACAAGACGCAGCCATTTCAGCTAAGGGAGCCAGGCGCTTCCTGATTGGGGGTTTCTCAGCACAAACGTATTCGGGTGGTTGAGTAGGCAGTCCTTTTGTTGCAAGAATGAGCGCGAGACAGATGATAGTCTTTCCAGAGCCCATCTCTTCAGCCAGGATGCCGCCAGAGACGCCATCATAGTGTCGTGGCTCCCTGAGCACTGTGCCAGCTACAGTATCAATGTACCATGATCCTCCTTCTTGGTCTTTCACGTGAAGTAGACGCGGGTCAAGCACTTGCTCGGGTTGAACCTCTTTTTGCAGCATCATAGCCGACGACCGTCGCTGATACGGATACAGCTCCGACTTCAGTCCTGGAACTTTGCCGTCCAAAATATCGCACATGGCAGACTTTGAGTAAGTTTCCCCGATGCTGCTGATTCTAGGCGTAGGCGATGGGATTTTGTTGAAAAGTTGCAACAAAGACATGCCTTCGTTTAGATGTTCGTTCTGGACAATAGCTTCGTGGGGGACTGGCTTATCCAACCATATTGCGGTTGGATTTCCAGCCCAGGCTTCCTGTGAGTAGTTTAATTGTCCAAGGACAGCGTTTCTTGCCTTCAATAGAGACGGGTTGGAGCGGTCCACCGTCCTACGGAGGACATCATCGGGCAGAAGGTAGACCCTAAGAAGGCCATTATTGGAATCGTTGTTCTGAATTCTGAATTGGAGTTTTGCCCAAGATGCCCGAAAAAGTTTGATACACGATCGGAGTGTCCCCATACGAGTCAAAGCAATTTCCAGGTTATCTGGGAGGAAGGGTTCGTCATCCTCTAAGTCTGTTTCGCCTATTTGTTTTGACAACGAGCCGAAGGTTCTCCATTCCCGAAGTTCGTCTAAGAACCATTCCGAATCCAGTTTGATTTCTGTTATCTTGATCGGTATACACCCAGCAGGTATGAACGCTGTTCTTTTTGGTGGCATCGTGATCTGAGTAAGGCTGCTACGAGGCATGAGCAGAGGCTAATTCATGAAGGCGAACACTAATTCTCATCACAAATTAAAGTCCGCAGCGGCAAGCCCATGTGCTCATTAGGGTTTATCGAAAATCTGATATGAGATTTCACTTGGTTTTGGCCCATGCGAGGGAGATGTTTGGTCAAAGGAAGAGAACACAGATGGCTGCCTAGGTGGGTACAGGGTGGGCAAAATCTACAGTATGGACAGCTTCATCGCACAGTGTTCTCGACCATTTTATTCACCAGCACCTGGTAACGGCGCTTCATGATATCTGCCAATCTACCTAACACCTAGGTAGCGGATGGGTTATAAGAGCTTTATGCTATTGATACCATGATATTTTATATCCCAAGTCAAGATATATTGATTATCTATCATCAGACACATTTTCCCATCTGTCAAGCAGTCCCACTTGCCACTCCTTGAAAGTCCTTTCTTGAAAGGGTAGTAATTCATTGCTCCGTAACAAGCAATTGTCTGCTGCTTTGATAGCTTCCTCGGGCAAACTTATCTCCTGCACATCTGAAGTCATGGACGTGATAAGCTTCTCACTCTCTACTGGACCGATGTGCTTGTAGAGTATCTTCATCGCCGTCTTGCGGTCAGCGTTCGAGGACGCTGTATATACGACATTGGGGTTCAACACCCAGAGATGAAGGCTCTTATGAGAAACTGCTTCGGATTTTGCACTCCCAGAAGTATGCGGCGTGATAATAGACTTGGATGACCCTGACCTCGAAATCGTAGCCAGCAGAGTGGCTGCAAGACACTCGGAACTGCTTGGGCTAGGATCTGTGGTCTTGGTTTGACAAGTGATTTTCCATTTGAACAGTGTGACAGACAATGCCGCGATATTGTACAAGCCTACTTCTGTCGTGCATTGCCGACAAAATATGTGTAAAAACTTCTTGCTCTCATTGTCATTGAGCGCCAACGAAGATAGATCGAACCCAGCATCCGGTGTTGAGGAAGAATACTATAGTGTGTAAGTAAACTGCCAATGATCAAAAACTTCATGCAACTTCTTGAGCAATATGCCTCTCGGTAATCTCTAAACACCCATATCTATGAGAGGTTAGATGAAAGAGAGAGGCCGCGTCTTCAGATTACCTTAGGATCCCGTTCTGTGAAGAAGGTTTCCAGAAGGCTGGCTGCCCATCGGAGTGGGGACGACAAGTGCATTCATATTGGGGAGTTGTATCGATGGCCAGATCACTGAAGGGTTTGGGATACCGACATGGACATCTTCTTTCTCCCCGTAGGTTGATTGCTCGGTAGTCAAGGACAAATCAGTGCTGCAGGATTGACACTTACTTGCAGGCCTCGGCAGTCGGACTCCGAGAACAAGAATGATGTCAGGTCGACAAAGCCAACTCCCTGTTGGGCAGATATAGCATGATTGGCACCGTATCCTTTGGTGGCCAAAGACTCAGGATCCTGGTGGTCATGGTCATGAGGTTTATGGCAATGCCAAAATTCCATCATTTCAGCCCAGTTCTCACTCGGTAAGTCTTTCCATGTATTGATGATACTTTGCGCGATGAACTCGCTTCCACAGCTGCGGCAGGCTACCGATGATCCAGTTGTGATATCGACTGATGTCCATGGCAACGCTTGGCTTTCTAAAGAGAAATGAGAGGGCCTCGCCTCTGTTGGTGAGGCTGGAAGCCTCCATGATATATCTGAACGACCAACCTGGGCTACAGGTAATGAGCCTATGACGGATGTTTGTGCTGGCAAAGTGACGTGCTCTGTGTGGCCGTGGTGTGTTACGCTGAGTTGCCGGCCATCCGTTGAGATTTCGGCTTTTGTCGAAGAATCGACTGATGTTAATAGCGATGCAGTAACAGAAATTTGTCTGATATTCGACAGAAATTCTGCATATATCGTGGAAGTTTGAGAAGTCATCCTCAAGAAATCATGTTGAAGTAAGTAGCTTGCTTGGTTTAATGATTCTAGAACGAGACGCGCGACTTGAAGGTTGATAATTCTGTGGCCCGTGCACGCGTCATTGGGGAATCTCTGTGTTACAGTGTCACCCCTGCCCCCAAAGAAAAGGTTTGCCCCGCTATGGTTTATTAGTGCCCGCTGGAAGCCCCAACGGAAGATAGATTTCATTGTTCGGTTCAACGTCATGAGCCTTTGACAATCTCTCATCATAATAACCTGAAATCAGTCGACACCTCCTCATTTTACGGCCCTACAATGTCCGGGATTCTTGCTCAAGTTCCTGTGGTTAATAAACTACTGGGACTTGATGGTAACCGCCAAGCCATCAACATCCCCTCGGTTGAGATTCATCACATTGAGACAAACCCGAGCAAACGGGCAAGATGTCTAAAGCACCTCTTGAAAGCGAATCATGCCAACTACTCAATTGTCTACAACAACCTTCAATATGACAATCACAACGCCCATATCCTCAGCTCAGCATACCTCTTGGGAGCAAGTGTTCCCCAACTAAATGACATCTACGACAGAGAAATCCGCGAGCTGGAGGCATGGGTACCGTCACCCGCTGAGATTGGAGAAGATGACTGGCAAGAGCTTCGGGGCGATGCGAGGTACCAGCGGGCTTTTGTGGACTTCTTTGAAGATAAGCTTGTTATGCGATTCCATTATGACTGGCACCAAGAAATGGAGCATTATCTTTTCACTGGCGATGAGCCTCTCATCAATGGCCTGATCGGCGGTCGTATGTCTACAACTTCACATGAATAAAACAGGCCGTTACTAACACTCACAGTCGGACATCCGCTGATCCATCTAGGCTATGCCTTTGAGATGGATTGCAAGGAACTTGCCATGGAAGCCCTTGGACTTGCTTGTGTTCAACATGACTTTCTCCATAAGTACCTCGACAACAAGTCATACACCAGAAAGGCGCCTTTCACCTCGGCCTCCCCAATGGATCTCCTCACCAAACTCTCCAAGGACGGCCGATTTGATGCAGTCGGGTCCGGCCTGTATGACCTGGAAGAGCTCTTTAGCAAGCATGAGAATATCATCCTGGACTACTGGAACGCATGGGAAATCACGGATCCTGTGAAGCAGTTCCAACTGTCCCAAGAAGCTGCAGCTGCTCTGCTAGTTGCCACAGTCAAGCCAGGCACCCATGCATTCAACTTCATGCTCGTGCATATACTAACAACCAGTCATGCCGTCCGAGTTCTTCTTCCCTTCATTCCCGAGAAATATCATATTCCCCTTGTCCGGCAATGGTGGCTCCTGGCCTTGGGCATCTTTATCGTGAAACGCCGGCCACTCCCAGATCCGGATAACGTGGACAGCGACACCAAACAAAGAGGCTGGAGTTACGTTGAGGACAAGGCAGTGAATTCTGACTGGGCTACTGATGCTCATTACGTCAAAGGTAAGGCCATTTCTCCAGTTGCTACATGCCCCTCCACTAACCCTACGAAAGCAATCCGGGTGTTGAAGGAGGCTTCAAAGACATGGGGCGACGTTCACGATCGATACCTTCTGACAGCCCTGACTTTCGTCGACAACTTCAAGGGGTGGACATATTGAAATGGGATGTGTGTAGTATAAGGATATGAATTGCCTGGGATGAGAGTCTGGGAAAATGATGCAACAGTGCACCCTGGATACGGATTAGTTAAATACTTTCTTGTAAAATCACCCTCAGACGATAGCATTGCGAAATGACCACTACGGCGCAATGCGAAAACGAACTTATGAAACTGTCCCATCGAGAACATGCTGTGGCTAGTGATTCATTTGTTAAATAGATCCTCGGTTTGGGAGTTTATTTAAGCAGGGGTAAAATGTTAATGTACCTACTGTAACGTGCTTCAATGGGCCATACACTGTACTGCGGGTCTCAATTCACGATCGCTCCATCATACTAGGTAAGGTAGCTATCAGATAGTCAACAGCATCATCACCATCTCCCCACGGCATGCGAAAATCTCTAACACGCACCCCCCGACTCGATCGCATACCCCTTAAGAACGTTATGCTGTTGCTGCAAATGCACCCTCTGCGCTGATGGCTCCGCCCGCGAAGCGCCGCCGGCGGAATGTCGTTGACGCTTCAGACGATGAAGACGAACCGCCCCGTGCAAACACCCTGACCAAGTTTCTGATTACTTCACCAAGCTCCTCTACGAAAGACCGCGCCACTACAGCCTCACCGAGCCCAACAAAACCTAGGATCGCCGACAACAAGCCAACCAAGAATGGCTCACTTCGGCTACCTCGTCGAGCGCAAGCGAAGAGCAATAGCACGAGTCCTAGCGCGAAGCGTACCAAGGATGTTGGCAAAGCAGCAGATACGGGAAAGACAGCTGATTTGAAGACGCTCTTTTCCAATCAGGCACAAAGGGCTGCCCGGTCGAGTGCTGGAGATAGGCGATCCGTTCCTCTTGAAGATATTATCAGTGATCCTATCTCAGAGGATGATGAGATCTCAGAACATAAGGCAAGCTCTGCAAGCTTAGTTGGGCAGCATGCTAAGAAGAGACTGCGGAATGACTCGCAATCGTCGTTGTCTAGTGCACCCAGCGCCAGCCAAAAGTTCATCAAACCGCCTAAGCCAGTACCTATAGCTAGGTCGAACGACGATGCACGCCCTTGGTCAGAACGATTTGGACCTCGAAATCTGGAGGAATTAGCAGTTCACAAGAAAAAAGTCTCTGATGTGAGGAGGTGGTTGGAGGATGTGATAGCTGGGCGCATGCGCCAGCGTCTGCTTATTCTCAAAGGTGCTGCTGGGTCCGGAAAGACAACGACTATGCGGCTTCTGGCAAACGACATGGGCAGTGAGCTTCTTGAATGGCGAAATCCTGCGGGAAGTTCTGGACTGGGTTTTGTTTCAGCATCTGCGCAATTTCAAGAGTTTCTTGGTCGTGGTGGTAAATTTGGAGCATTAGAGACCAATACTTCAGTGTCATCGACCCAGAACAGCTCTCAGACCGCCCGAAAGAATGATCCGAAACGAGTTATCCTCATCGAAGAGTTTCCTAACACATTTACAAGATCTTCAACGGCTTTAACATCCTTCCGGAGCACCGTTTTACAGTACCTTGCTAATAGTACACCCTCTTTATCCATGTTTGCGAAGCCTTCGCAGCATGAGCCCATAACACCAGTGGTCATGGTCATTTCAGAAACTCATCTGACTACAACTTCTGCATCAGCGGACAGTTTTACTGCCCATCGACTTTTGGGGCCGGAAATCTTACAACATCCAGGGGTTGGTATGATTGAGTTCAATGCCATCGCCCCGTCGTTACTCCTGAAGGCACTCGAGCTCGTTGTCCAGAAAGAAGCCAGAAAATCTGGTCGCAGAAAAACGCCAGGACCTCAAGTCCTAAAACGCCTTGGCGAAATTGGAGACATCAGAAACGCCGTGTCATCTCTCGAGTTCCTGTGCCTGAAGGGGGACCAGCAAGGAGATTGGGGCAACAAAGTCGTGCTCACAAAGCAGACCAAGGGCGCGAAAGATGCTATCAAGCTCACACAAGGTGAAGAGGAGAGTCTGGAACAAGTATCTCAACGTGAAGCGAGTCTAGGTATTTTCCATGCTGTTGGAAAGGTTGTCTACAACAAACGAGACGAACTTCCTCCACGAGGAGGTGACAACGTCGAGAATCTTCCAAGCTTCCTTTCGCATTTCTCGAGACCGAAACGTTCACAAGTGTCTGTTGACACGCTCATCGATGAGACGGGCACAGATACACATACTTTTGTTTCGGCATTACATGAAAACTACGTTCTATCCTGTGAGAGCACAGATCCTATGGACTTGTCAACACCAATGGACTACGTTAATGACTGTATCGAGTATCTGTCACAAGCAGATCTCCTCTCACCATCAAGAGATATCTTCTTCGGTGGCAGAGGTGGCTTTTCAGGCCCAGACTCTGGCAGCCATGTGCTACGACAGGACGAAATAACTTTCCAGGTAGCTGTCAGGGGCATGTTATTCTCACTTCCTAATCCCGTTAAGCGCAAATCATCAACCATGTCCAAGGGCAGCGACGCCTTCAAGATGTTCTACCCAACGAGTCTGAAACTCTGGCGTGCCAAGGAAGAAATAGAAGGGTTTGTGGATATGTGGTCTACAAAACTACTTAAAGGCGATGATGGAGCAACGAAAAATCTCACTGATGGAGCCACAGCGTTTCGTCGTCCTCAGCAATCCTCTGGCGAGACTTCCTGGATGCAGCGTAAGCAGCTAAATCGTCAAGCCATGGTAAAGCAGCAGCAGCAGCAGCAGCAAGAAGACGATCCTGATAGTGCGCCGCTTCTCTCACTTGGCAGCGCAGCCCGGCGTGAGATGCTCCTTGAACGTCTCCCATATATGGCGCACATAGCTCGTGCTGGAAGAACACCAAGCTTCCGTTTGCGCGAACTTGAGAAGGTGGTTGCATTTAAAGGCATTAATGCTGCCGATGAAGAGTCTGACGCAGATGATGACATGCAGCCGGGAGAAGCTTGGGCAACAGATAAGCCATCAGAGGAAATGAGTCCCCGGAAGAGAAGTGCGGGTATAAAGGAAGGAAATGTGTCGGGGCTTCTCGCTCAGAAATTGGTGCTGAGTGATGATGATATTGAGGATTAAGGACAAAAATGGTTAATAGGGAACGGGTGCATGGAAGCAATGCGATTTGAGGTTCATCTGGTGTTTATTTGCGCTTGGTGTCAAGATCATAACTACAATGAAACGGAGTAAAAGGGGATAGATAATTTGGGCTGGATTCACGGTCTCGCGTAAACCGACTTTTGAGCGAGAGGGGAGAAATGGACAGGGACGGAAAACCTTTACGAATGGTTTAAATCATCATCATCATCACGTTGAAGTGAGCGTCTGGGCGCGGCGTTAAGTCTATCATATATACAATATCGCAACCGTACAGATTACAATCTCTGGGAATCCTTCTTTTCCAGGCCAAACTTTCAGGCCTTTTTTACTTTTCCAATTCCATTTCAATATCAAACTGCAAAAAAAAAACCTTGGATGAGGTATCACTTAGTGGTGGAACAGACGAATGTTCTGCTCAACAAAGGTAATGCCCAGCTTCTCGGCGGTATCGAATACGGCGGCATCGTTTTGGCTACCGCCAGGAGCGGCAACATACTTGGCCCCTGACTGAGCAACGCGGAAAACGTTGTCGATGAAGGGGAACTATCATGCATTTTAGTAAAATTCAATGGGCCAATGGATATACTACTTACGAAAGCGTCGCTGGAAACGCAAACATCCTTGAGCTGCTTCATCCAAGCCTCACGTTCCTCAGGGGTGAAGGCAGCTGGGACCTCCTCGAAAACACCCTCAAAAGCCTCGCGCTCAGGACCATCCTTAGGGAGCTGGCCACTGACGAGCAGGTCGATGGCGTTGCTCTTGTCAGGCCGCTTGGTACCCTTCTTCCATTTAATGCCAAGAACACGCTCATGGAAGCGCATCCACCAGTTGTCGGCCTTGTCACCGGCAAGTCGGGTGCAATGAATTCGGGACTGTTGGCCAGCACCGAGACCAACAACCTGGCCATTGTATGCGTAGCACACCGAGTTGCTTTGGGTGTACTTAAGAGTAATGGTGGCAATGGTCAGATCGCGAGCGGCGCTCTCTGGGAGAGAAGCAGTGTCCTTCGGGGTGATGATTGTGCTGAAGTGCTTGGGGGTGATCTCGACATCGTTGCGATGCTGCTGGAGGTTGATGCCGTAGACGGTGCGGGTCTCGATAGCAGGAGGGTTGTATTCGGGGTCGATTTGAAGAACAAGATATCGGCCACCTTTCTTCTTCTTGAGGATCTCAAGAGCGGCATCTTCGTAGCCAGGAGCGATAACACCATCGGAGACCTCCTTGGAGATGATGCGCGCAGTAGGAACGTCAACAACATCGCTGAGAGCGATCATATCGCCAAAGCTGCTCATGCGATCGGCTCCTCGAGCACGAGCATAGGCTTGGGCGAGGCTAGACTCATCAATACCCTCGATATCATGGACAAAGTAGACCTTCTTCTCGTCCTCGGTAAGGGGCAGGCCGATGGCAGCACCAGCGGGAGAGACGTGCTTGAAGCTGGCAGCAGCAGGCTTGCCAAGAGCCTTCTTGAGTTCCTTGACCAGAGGCCAGGCGTTAAGGGAGTCGAGGAGGTTGATATAGCCGGGTGAGCCGCACAGAACCTTGAAGGGCAGGTTGCCCTCAGAAACATAGGCGGCGGCAGGCTTCTGATGAGGGTTGGCGCCATATCGAAGGGCGCTATACTGTTCGCCGTTGCCGGCGTACTCCTTGCGGAAGAACTGGGAGATAGCAGCATCGTAGTCGGCAGTATGCTCGAAAGCCTTGAGGGCATAGCGGTTACGGCTGGCCTCAGTGATCTCGCCCTTCTCGAGCTCCTTGAGGAAGCCAGCGTAGTCGTTAGGGTCGCTGAGGATAGTGACGCGCTTGTGGTTCTTGGCGGCAGCGCGGATAAGAGTAACACCACCAATGTCAATCTCCTCAACGGCCTCAGGAATGCTGACGTTGATCTTGGCGACGGTATCCTTGAAGGGGTAGAGGTTGCAGATGACATAATCGACCTTGTTGATGTTCTGCTCGGCGAGGTCCTTCTCGTCAGAGGCGAGATCACGGGCCAGGATACCTGCATGGACGGCAGGGTGAAGCGTCTTGACGCGACCAGCAAGCATCTCGGGGGCCTTGGTGATGGCAGAGACGTCCCTGCAGAAGTCATTTAGCTCTAGTATCAAGCAATTGATCGCTTCAATTGACTCACTCGACAGGGAATCCCGACTCTCGGATCATCTTGGAGGTGCCTCCAGAAGCGAGAATTCGAACATTCTGTTGGACAAGGCCCTTAGCCAGGTCCAGAAGACCGGTCTTGTCGTAGACTGAGACGATGGCGATCTTCTGCTGGGACGACATCTTGGAAGCGTGAAATGAGAACCTTTTGGGAGATAAAACGGGGAAAGGACGAAAGACAGAAGGGGACAACGAAGAAGAAAACGAAGAAAATATGTAAGTGGGAAGAGGACGTCTCATTCAGGTTTGGATTGGGCTCTCGGGCGAGTAAGGAAAGGCCAAAAGGAAAAAAGTTTGGCGGGGTAGTAGCGATTGCGGAAGAGCAATGGAGGGGGCGGGGCAGTCGCAGAAAAAAACAGCAACAAGCGCGGACCGTGTTTGCTGTGAATCGTTGCAATTATAAATATTTTGCAGGGGAATCAGCCTTAAACACTTGGTCAAAGCTTGAGATATGACGAAGGAATGCGGAGGTTGAAGGTCGTCCCGTACTAGAATTATTTGGAGGGATGCGAGCTCTGTTATCAGTAATGACAACAGCTATAAATTAAGTTCAAGCCTAGGAAGCCTGGGAACATTAGAGCTTGGACTTTTTTGCGATGATGTCGTGGGACAACTCCGTCATCGCACGAGCGACAAAAAGGAACTTGGCCCACTCGATAGACACCTAGAAATAACCAAAAAGATAAATGTATCTCTGATGAGACTGGGACTCGAACCCAGGAGGATTGCTCCACCAGGAAATTGGTGTTAAGGTTGACCTT
>JAAVUB010000226.1:0-11129 GCA_014898885.1 Fusarium lyarnte (nom. inval.)
AATATTATTATTATTATTATTAAAATTAATTATCTTTCTTTATATTTCAATACCATGATGTTTAATTATAAGGTAGTTTAAAGAATAATATACTCTATCCCTATCTATTCTATTAATATGTCACTTGGTTCCCACTTGAAGTCCCTCCCACCATATTCAACCAATAGCTGCTCAATGGTTTCGGATAATAGTTCAATACTATCAGCAGAGATGCGCGATAGGCTAACACCGTCGCCACTTCTGCAGATACGAAGAGGCGACATACCGTGGAACCCTTCAAATTCGGCAATTAGGCTATTTGCTGGCCAGGTGTTGCTCAGCGGACCGCCAATCTTATTTGGATCAGCCCTGAAATGTAGTAGTAATCGAACCCCTTCTAAGTTTCGTGCCGCAACAGCTATTTGAAGCGGTGTGAGAGGATAACCCGCGAGATTGAGCTGAGCTCCTTCTAGTAGGTGTCGCACTGGACAGAAGGAAGAGTGATTCTCTATAGATTCGTAAGGAGGACCTGATGTATCATAACCCATAACACATAGAAGAGCTGTAGATGGATTATAAAGCCCAGTGTAATTAACCAGCAAGCTTTGAAAGGCCCTCGAGTATCGATTCATAACTTGAATCAACACATCAACCAGGGGTCCATCAAACTCGAATGTTCTGCGAATAGAATCCCCTTTTCTATTTCGGTTGATAGTATAGGTTTCGTCAAGCTTTCTCAGTACTATCCTGCTGCTGAAAATTGTCTTGGGACCTGCCTCCCGAATGAGTCTGGATAATAAAGGTGATTCCGGATTGTCAGTTATAAGAAGCAGGCTCAGGAACAGGGATGCCTCATTATCTGTTCGATATTCGTTCCAGTCGATGGTTTTGGTGGAAGTTCCTTCGGGGAGTCCCCCTAGCTCAACTATATCAGTCAAAGTTTCTTCACCGTATTTCCAGCCAAGTTTACCAAGACACCTGAAGTACTGTGTGGAAGGACATAGGAGCTTTTTGACCCGCCCATATAAGTCATCGCTCTTCGATATTTCTTGTTCCCATTCTCTGAGCGAAGATATTACATGAAAAATGGAATGAAATCTTAGGTTTTCCCATATATCATGCTCATCATCAAATAGCAGGAAGTCATCATCTTCGCGGCCTTTGAGATCTTCCAAAGCGAATGTGTGTGCCCGGAGCAATAGGACATCCAAGCACGTGGACAGAACCTTACCCCGTTCGGTGGAAAAGGCGATGAGTGAGCCTGTACATATTCGGGCTGAGTCCAGATACTCCTTGACAGTGTAGTGCGCGAATGATATGGAGTCTTCTAGGCTGCTGATGAGGCATCCACAAAGCTCCCTGAGTCTTTCTGAATCGTAAAGCACGTGATCATTGTGGTTATCTGTCCGTGATATACTGTCCTTAACTGCATCCAAGAGAAGAACAGATGGAATCCCATGGCCGGGAGGTTCAAGTTCGCCGTAGAACCATAGCCATTGAAAGGCATGTGAAACGAATTGCCAGTCCTCCTGTGGTATCCGAAGAAATATTCGATCATAGGTCTCATCTAAGTCTTTAGGGAGTCTTGCCAGGGCTTTGCTGATAACATCACGCTCGCCCTTCAAGCGCTGAAGGTCATGTAGCTGACAAACGGCCCACCGAAACCTATATCTTATCAGCAAGACAATATTCACAGTGTGATAAAACACTTGCATTCCCTTTGCCTTAGTACTAACAGCATCTTCAACTTCAACGAGAAGATCATTAGGCCAGCATCTAAACTTGAGGTTCGATCGTAGAATTGACTGAACATGAAGGCGAATATCCTGTTCGACCAGTTCATTTGACATTGGGACTGAGACGGATACTTTCTCCATCACTCGCTCAATATCGATATACTCGCGGCTCGCGACAAGGATCTGAAGATTAGAGAACCTCTGACCAGTGATAAGACACTGAATGACCTCAAGTAGTTCATCACGGGGGTTACTCTCGTCGACAGCATCGATCACGATATACACGCAGCCAAAGACCTGAAGGATCTGTTCTAGCGAATCCAGTAGTTCAGAAATACTCGGTTCCCCACCCCGTTTGTAAAGATCGTGCATTAGAGTTGAAACAACATCTGCCTGGCGGGAGAGCTGAGTGATGACCCATCTGAGAAAGGGCGCCGCCTCGTCCTGATGGTGGCCAAAGTAGCAGTAGTAGTAAACACTCGTACAAGGCGAACTCTCTGTTGAAACCCTCTTGCAATGATCTTGGACCTTTTCGATCAGCCACGATGCGAGGATGGTCTTTCCAGAACCCGGGATGCCGTGGACCCAAAGGCATCGAGTACTTGAAGCCAGCCAGTCGGTCCAGTGTTGTGAGCGAAGCATCCAACTTCCGGTCCCTTTTTCGTATAATTTGCGCGATCGATTATGAATTGGTGACGGATCAGTTGATGTTAACCAGCTGTACACTCTGTAGCGATGCTCCCCCGTCAAGATGGAGCGTATCTCTTCGGAAGCAGCTTTGATATCTTTTATATCCCTCGTGACCTCTGTCGTCAATGCTAGCTGGATGCCATCCTTGTAGCGGCTGATTTGATGGAGAAGATCCTACACCTGGCCCTGCTTCAGAGGCCAAGCTAATGTTGCAAATGTTGCTTGGACTTTCTGACGCTTTAAAGTATTTTGCCCGTTATGAAGAGATTGTTTCGGAAACAACTTCTCCAGTACTGTCATCGCTGCTCTGCATCCTTCAATAGGTCCGTCAGAAGCCGCCAGCCGATTCTGTAAGGCGGGCGTGAAGGTGTCGCATTTTGATATGAACTCCAGGTTCTCAAGAACGGACTTGAGTGTGGACACTTCGATCAGAACCGCGCGTAAGCTAGTAGGGGCATCGGATCGTAGCGCGTCAATGTAGAATTTGCAGAGGCTGATTACTTGTTGCGAAATCTGGATGACTGCGATTGCGCTCGCGACAACGCCTAGTGCTTCTGCCATTACTTAGGCTTGCTTGGTGTGAGGAAGAAGCTGTGTTGATACGTGATCAGTGGCGGCTCTTGATGGAATCGCGCTGGGCCAGATTAAGCTTAAAAACAACACGTCAATAATGGAAGGAAGAAACACCGGCCTTGGAGGGATTTTGAAGGAGAAAATACAAAGTGTGTTGAATGTGTCGTTTCCCCCGCAGTGGCTATGCAAGGCATTTTCTATTGGCTGTCTTGTCTAGAAATAAGACGTTTTCAACTTGTTGGCAGTGCAGATAATAGTGTGTGTGCTTTCACGTAGTAAGCCTTGCTGTAAAGCAATGACCACCAGCCACTTCAACTCTCACCGCCTGAAAAATGCCTTGGCCAATATGCTCACCGACGTTACTTGCTTTGTTGCAAGGGAGCATCTCATGCTTCTAAAAGAAGAATGGCATTTTACCATGTTGCATAAACATAAATTACAACTCAGCCAAAGTCTAAAGCATCATCTTCAAAAAAGGCTGAGGTTGAACCAAAGATTATTGTCTTAATAGGTAGTCTTGATGTAAAGCAATGGAAGTGCTCTATGTCCAGATATTTGAATCTGGTACAGGGCCATTTGCGATGAGTTACTGAATTCTGAGGCTGGTACAAAGAGAATAAAAGGCATAAATATATAGTCAGTGCTCAGTTTTGTAATTGAACTTGCAATGCCATTCAAGCAGATATTAGGGCGTTATTCCTTGGCTTGGATGCGGCTGTGTTCAGGGTAGTGAGCATGGCTGAAAAATTCGTTGCTGGCAACGAGAGTGATACGAGAAGGTGGGTAAAATGGGCATTCCCACTAATTCAGCTAAACTTTAGTGAGTGGTACAGTTAATCCATTTGGTCAAGCCAACTAACAAGCTGCGATAAGCGCGCGGTCTTTCGCGCCAGTACAAATATGGTAAGCGCGTGAGTTGCACCCTAAATTCATAATCAAGCTTTGTAGAAATACTTTACAAGAGGAGGCTTTGGGCAAGTGAGTTGTTATAGAAATCTTGGATTATGTTTATTTTTGAATGACGCTACCGTAGCTTAGTCGACTGCAACCAATGGGGACATTGTCCATTGTGTAAGTAAACCACAATACCTGGGAGAAAGAGGACTCCATGGCACACAGGTTCGTCAAGAATGCCAGGAAGTATGAGTACTGGCATTTCGAAGCAGAACCACAACAAGATGAAGGGTTTGATTCCAAGTCTACCTGAGAGTCTCATCTTGGATAATATATTCCTTTTACTAGGGAAGAAGAGGCTGAACAGAAGGTTATCAAGGGCAGATTCTCTTGTTCTGCCGCCTTAGGAGACTTGACTGGTCCTAGGTCTCCATACGAACTGTCTCTACCGACACCAGTTATAGCTTTGACATCGAAAAGCCCTCAGCCAAGAAGCCCTAGCCACGACGAAAAAGGTAATGAACCTTGAATAGCCAGCTTTGATGGATGAGATAAAATTTAGGCCTAGTCCCTTGTTTGACGGTTCTGTATTGCCATGTCTTAATGTTGCACTATCTCTATTACATAAGATACCCATGTAGCTGATTCCTGTCTTTCCATGTAAAGTATTAGGCTATTGACACCGATAAAAAGAACAACGTATTGCTTCTATGTATTTGGACGCGTGGTCGTCGGTCTAAGACTAGGGAGAATTATCTAGACTCCTATAACGAAAGCCAAACTCCAATCGTGTCTATCTCAGCAATAAAACCCCAAGACCTATTAAAGATATAACAGAGAGGCAACTACACTAATAGTCCTATTGCTTGATTGTTAAGTAAAGACATCAAGCCGCGACGACTTGCAACATCCCCACTATATGTGATAACCACTCATACACTTTCACCCTCCAATTCCGCATGTTCGTTCACAAACGTTTCCAACAGCAGTATAGCTTGAGAGGCGGAATATCCCTTCGAGAGTATCAGGAACCAATAACTATAGCCTTAATTACTGAGCCTCCACATTAAGAATAGTCGATTTCTCTTTCCTCTCCTTCATTGTAATACTCGTGATCCCCCATAGCTATTGTCTCAGCCCTAAGAAATTCTGTAATCTCTTCCTCCCGAGGGCTAGGAAGGTCAGAGGGATCAATGTACGTGTAGCCACAGCGCTGCATCAGTCTAGTAGAGCGTCTTAGGGTATTTTTCTTTTTGAGTTGTCTTATACCATCGACATCGGTAAAAAAGTACTTCTCATACATCTTGTCGCGCCAAGATCGTAATGCCCTCACTAATTTGTCTTCATTTTCAACCCAATCTACTGGATATGGTTCCTCGTCTGGATCAGGGACTATTTGTTGGCATTCTGTAAACAAGTGCAAGTCGTCATCACACAAAAGGGTGCTAATTCGTGCATGTCCAGTGTCGCTGAGGCGTTTCAGTTGCCGTCCGCGTCGATATATATCAAAACGGGGAGCCATGACGAGTGTCCGTCTGCGTGTACTTGCAGGTGATTGTTGGAGAGGGAACGGGATGCTTTTGAAGGAAAGGACGGGATGGATGTGTGACGCAGATGGAAGACCAAACGAGTGAATGAGTTCTAGATAAGTTACAATAAAGAAAGGGTGGTTGCAGAGAAGGGGCCGAAAGCCAGTTCGAAGATAAGAAATATTCTAAAGCATGGATAGGGCCTGGTCGAGATTAACCGAAGGCACTCTAGTGAGTAGAAAACCAGCCACGGGCGGCATTCTAACCCTGAATAATACCTACCATGGTCTCAGCGAAGACCTTGGCAAGAGAAACGGTTAGCATGAACAACATCAACTTCATGCTCCAAGCCATGGAGCGTCGGCAACGGGCAAAGAATCGTAGCATATCGTTGTAAACAGCTGTCATAAAGTCTACCAAGAAGGTAAAGCAGAGCATAACGAGAGATAGAAGGAGGAAAGAGGCAATAACGTCAGACATTGTACAGTCTGCCATGGTGAGGATTTTGCTGAGGTAGTTTTGGTTGCTCTGAGGTTGCAATTGCTGTTACTTGCGGATGTTTCCCTGAGCAAAGAAATCCTTGTTTGGATGGATGATAGAATGCAGAGTGGTTGTTAATGGCTAGCTTTATATATATACCAATGTTGAGGCTTGAGGTTCTGTTCGAATGCATACGAACACATTATATCAGGGTGCTAAGCCAGAACACTATCAAACATTCTCATAAACAATGACTAGGCTCGTTATGGTGATTGCTCATCGTCTCTGAGCGGCGAACGTTCCATGAGGCTCACGATAAAACAGGATGCTATCCTTCAACACAAATATTTTAATCATGCGATCATAATAGTGACCAAGAATAAAGTTCATCAAGGGGTCTGTTCTCATCATTGATACAGTGCTCAATGATCGCGAACAGCCTTCTTAACAGGAACATGTATACTGCCCGACTATCCAATCCCCTTATCCGAAGTCCAGACTTTCAGATAAAACTATAACAAGCTTACAGGATTACCACCAATCGATAGAGCGAGGTACTCTCGAAGGGAATCCCCAGTTCGTTGTAGATAGACTATGTTGGCGTTATTGCTTCAAACCCAACCTATCACCACAGGCAATGGTCAGACTGCTACTCTACGATTATTTTCAACGCTACCGAGTGTCTTGAATCATCACCGTTTTCTATGCTCGGATGCCATGGGGGTCCATCAGACGGCCCGCCGTTGTTATTAGCTGAGGCGTTTGCTGCTTGGAAGGATGTAAAGGGTTTTTTTCCTTTCATCAATATGATTAGAGGCTTTGCGCAGGGCGATGAGATTGAAATCCATGGCGATATCCTCGATTAGACTGTCCTAATGGGGATTTGACTCACAATGTTAAGCCGACAACCTTCCAAGGCGAAGAAGGTCTAGTCAATGATGTCAAGCACATTGCCTTTGGCGAAGCGGCTTTCGTGGCAAACACGTCTGAGCTGGCCCTGAGCTTCACGTCTATGCATCTACGATGTCGCAACGAATCGCTCACAAGGCACCAACATTAGAGAATGGCCGCGCAACAATGCGATATGCCGCTTTGACTAACGATTAGTTGAGGAGTATCTACGAAATCGATAGTTTTGTCCCTTGTCTCCACTCGTATGATCCCGAGTTTGAGGAGTAAAGCTGAATGGTTGGTGGTGGAGGCGATTTGTGGTGGTGTGTACGTTCTTGGCTGTCAAACTGCAGCCCATGCCACCAAAGTAAACGAGCCTGTGATTTCCAGTCACATGAGAAGCTGAAAGCTTGTCACAGCCTGTGGTGCATATTATTGATGGTTTAGGGGAGGCAAGAAAACTTAAGTCCTCAATCCTAAGTGATAAAAAGAATTAAGTAAGCTTAATATAGGTTTAAGGTGCCTTATGCTGAACTTAGGATACCTTTTGTTAGGTTTATTTTAACACGCTATATTAAGGTTAAATATTTTCTTTCTCCCTGAGGGTGGCGACTAAAGCGTGTTTCAAGATGGCGGATTTAGAGTTATCGTGCTAAAACCCTGTTGTTTCATGACCATTAGCTGACGGCCTCTGATACCACCACATTTGTTAAGGTTTGTGTCTCACAACGCGTGTATTCTCTGTAGAGATGAAACTTGCAAGAGCTATACACTTGGCAGAGTTGACGACTGGAAAGCAATTATACTCTGAGTGAGTTCATATCTGATTATCAGCGGTCTCCGATAACGGCACTACTTGCAGGAGATGAGAATTAAAACTCAGTACATGCCGAGATTAGAGACTTCCTTTTGTGTAAAATACATTGATTTGATCAGCCATTTCCACATCTCGCCGCCACACGGTGAGATAGATCCAGACATCACACCATATTTCTGAAAATCGGGTAAAGGCGCCAAGACTCAAGGGAGACTATCGACGAACTATTGGATTAACTATGAGGTGAAGCAGATCGTTGATAGGACCAATGTGAGCAAGTGTTCAAATGTGGGTCTACAGAAATTAGTGCATGGCTAGCGCTGAGACATTTATACCATAATAACTGAGGCATGGAGAAGTCCTCCGCACAGAGGAGGCTGAACTAAGACTAACTAACCAAGCCACATGGAAAAGGGGGGACAAAGAAAAGGGGAAAAGAAAGGGTCTAAACCTGCCTTCATGCCATTGAATTCTTCCTTTGGCAATATACTAGCGAAACAACAATGTTACAAGACAAGGTATCAGGGAGACTTTTGACAGCGGCCGTCTTTATAGTCGGCATTCTTGTCTTTCTTGCACTTCCGTTTCTACCAGAAAGGCAAAGATTTTCAATTATCAGACCGGTTATCAGACCGGTTATCAGACCGGTTATCAGACCGGTGGCAACTCCGCAGGCAACTCCGGAGGCAACTCTGCAGGCAACTCCGCATCCCGCACAGGAGCCTAGTGAACGTTTCATCGTCGCATTGTGAGCATCATCTTGAGTTAGCGAGGTTGAGCGATTTGCTGATACACGGAAGTGGTGATTCCTATAGCCGCAGCGGCTTCGCAATGAACTATACGTATACCAGGACCGGCCCCGGAATGCACGACATGGATAGGGCACCAAGGCCAAACAACAAGTTTTTCGATGCTCCCAGCGCGCAGAATCCAATCGGCAATCCAGCATTACCAGGAAAAACATCATCTGGCGGTCCCAACTGGGCTATGTACATGGCGACAGAATTTAACACAACGCTTACTCTGGCGTACATCTTTGCCCGATCAGCAGCCGTGGTGGACGCGGAGGTGATACCAACGAGGACCAAGTCAACGTTTACATTTGCACAGCAGATAGTCCATTTCAAGGATACCATCGGCCACCGTCCTTACTACGCGGCGTGGACGGCCAAGAGCATGGTGGCGGTAGTCTGGTTCGGCTTCAACGACTTGTCTCGCGTGGCTCATAAGCAAGACCAGGACCGTTTGTTGGAGGCGGCAAACCGGCGTATCTTTGAGCTGTCTCAGGTCCTCTATGATACGGGGATTCGTAATTTTATCTTCATCGAAGTCCCACGTAAGAAGTCTCTTCTGTTCCCAGTTCTGTCTGACAAATTCGCAGCCAAGCAAGTGTTCCCTTCACCTCAGGCAAAGAAGTCCCACGATACGAATCATGACTATGAAATGCTCTCTTACACCGTGAATCTGTGGAATAGCCATCTTAGGAAAAACACTGCCCTCTTTCAACAGGCCCATGCAGACGCAAAGGTCTCCTATGTGGAGGTATGGGACATATTCTATGAGGCTTTCCTACGGCCCCAATCTTTAGGGATTCAGAATTCAACTTGTGTCGATCCCAGAGGCAAAGACTGCGTAAGTCGTCGCCATGCATAGCTATTATCTTTTACTAATCGCTTCAAGCTATGGACCAATACGGCGCATCCTGGACAAAAGATCCATCAGCTCATTGGCGCTAGGGTGGCTGAAGCGGCCTGGGGTTGACGCTGTTATCTAGAGCCTGGCTTACCGTTCTAGCATTGGTACTTTATGTATATATATATTAGTTCAAATAATCACCCGAGTACATGACCTGTTGTACATATTTACCAAATTCATGGAAAGAGTTATATATTATTGGAAAAGAAGGTGGATCGAGTCAACGCTGTTATCCAGTGTCAATACCATGACTCTGAATTTGCTCGAGATTTGATCCTACGTTAGTCCGCACATGCCTCAGTGTTCAGTGTCGATTTATTTAACCGATTTCCTGACATCACTTGCAGTTACTGTTGGACGTATCGCTCTGTTGGGACCCTGGAGTGTTTTATAAGCACTATCTGTTATCCTGACTTATCCTTTTAGTAAAGTGTTCCTAGACCTGTCTACTAGAAAAAGCGCAGCAGTGAACAGATAGCTGAATTAACCGCCCGCATCAATCCATCACTTCTTCCCACCGAGCACCTACCAAGTTCCACGTCAAAACCTCAAACCCCAGTTTTTCAACGATGCTGAAGTCTGGTTTCAGAGCTTCAAAGATATAGCAGGGACGGTCGGTGTATCTTGGTTCCTCTCCCTCTTGTACCTCGCTATCATACCTCTTCAACCCCTCGATGCAAGGCTTCCCTGGGGCAACTGCTTCACTATGTATACATACCAGTTGCAGATCGACAGCGTTCCCTTCCGGAGTAGACCATTCTCTACTGTCGAGAAATCGCCAGTGATCACAGGAATCCAGTACCGGGCACTTATCTGCGTTGCTGTGGCGTATCCGGAATCTTCTAGATTCTGGGTCTGTGCTAAACCTAGTGATAAAACCCCAGGAGAAGCTTCATCTTGATTGCTCGGCGTTTTCTAACAGGCAATAGCGAGAATCCAGGTGTGGGTAGTTTGGACCTTGGTCGCCGGGATTGACCAGCATGGTAGTATTGCTGGGCAGTGGCTGAATAGCCTGTTTGGTCATATCCCATTCGTGTTGGGTGATTATGGCCAGAACGGCCGCCAAGTCCTTGAGCAAGTTCGCCTCAGCCTCCCGCACGCATTGCAATCTTCCCTCGAGGATTTTCGGTCTCGAGACCATGTATTCGAAGCACTGTCTGTTTTGAACGGTCCACATCTGCGATTGAATCTGCATCATCTCATTGATCATACCAGCCTCCATCGCTGGTCTTTGGTTCCTGAAAATACAGATCTTGTTCTCCAGTTTGGTCACTCTGTTAGTGAGAAAGTTCATTATTAAGACAAGACGCTTATATGAAGTCTTGAGTTTTAGGTCACGGGTAATTGCGTCGGAGATGTAAGGGACGCTAGATTCGCGATGGTTATTGTTTGGTATCTCCTTTCTGCAAGTTGTGTGACGACCAGATGGTTGACCAAGAGGAAGTCTAGACTGCTGGGATATAAAGCCAGGTAGGTAGGTTGATTGCTGGTCGGGGAATCGCAATGGAAAGGGGCCCTCTTATATAAGATAATCGATAAAGAGCTTTGGGTTATATTTAGGTCATTATAGTGTTCAACTCAATACTACTATTTTTAAAAACAGCCTGTAGAAAGAGAAATTCCTTGAGTAGACTCCTTCCCCTGAACAATAACCCAATGTTTTTTTATTACGCTGGAAACTTGGCGAACATAAGATCCAGGGAAATGGAACAATGCACAGATACTCTGTCCAGTGGTATGTTCCAGTTGGTTAGGACACTAAACGTCATGTCTAATGAATAAGGGCGGTATGATTGACAAGACATAAATGTATTAATACAGGTAATTAAATACCCTATACTGGGT
>JAAVUB010000227.1:0-59836 GCA_014898885.1 Fusarium lyarnte (nom. inval.)
ACTTAATACACTCTATAGATATTATTAAGTACTACTAATGTATCTAGTATATTAATAATATCTACAGAAAGTATTAGGTCTACATTATACGGCTTAAGTAGAAAGGCAGTAAATCTCATTTAGTATATCCTGAGTGATAGGCCTAATACTCACTGCGGATATCGTTGAGTGCTGCTGGTTCATTCAATGCAATAGGTAGCGATGTGATCGGACATGACCTCCTGCGGGTAATCGAACCACTCGCGCCGCGAATAGGCTCGTTTGAGATCAACTCCCCGGAGAACCTCGCCAGGATCTTTTCGGAGTCGAAGTGGACATGTTAGGTTATATTGATGTAGCCTGTGTGATGGGAGTAGCGGGATCGGTGGAGGTGTTGTTGTGGTAGGGCCAGGCAGGCTTGTTACGCCAGAGCTCGGAATGAGCTTGGGATCTAGGATATCCCTGTTGGGATCGTATGAGAAGTTGACAGCACGCCGGGAAGTAGCGATAACAGGAGTCTGTTCCTGCTCCTGATCCTCTCTATTTTTATTGTCCTTGACCCCCAATAGCTGGCTTGGTCGGCGGCCGAGAAGAAACAAGAGCGCGCCAATGACAAGACAATTTTGATTAAGGAACCCAAGCCTGACCCAGTCATATAGGCCTTCCGAATTGTTTTAAGAATGGATATGCTATCGACGGACCAGGTGGATTAATATAAGATTCTGTCATAGGGAGAATTTCAAGGAGCCTAGCTGCTGGTAGAAACACTTCGTCGGGAATCCTCTCCACTCTCAAAATCATCGACCTCAACAGCTGGCTCAGCTGGCTTGGAGGAGCTGGGGGGAGGATTGCCAGGTGCCCAGCGGCTGGTGGAAATGCCCAATTCGTCGGGGTCCAGGATGTTCTTGACTCCTGATCGCCTCCACTCTCATTGCCCTTTACCTCAACGACGGGCTCAGCAGGTTCAGCAGGCTTAGCTAGCTTGGGGGATTTGGGAGGAGAATTGCTAGAGGCGGCGTTGAGCGAGAGCTTTTCGATCATCTTGACCAGGAATTCAGCAATCAGATCAGCTTATCAAGGATTGTATCGCCTCGCTTTGTGAGGGTACTTTCTGCAGGCACAGTGGAGACGATTGAAGAAGACCGGGTATATTTTACTCCCACCCTGGAGAAATGTGATACTCAATTTCATACAGGATCCCATTAAATCCGCAACGTACAACACGTCAATGCCGGCCTTGAATAATCATCATATTCAGGGATATCAAGCAGCTTGCCCCGGTACTCCCGACGGCGATGAAGTTGCTGCATACTGGAAGGACAGATGCAATAAAACAGTTGAAAAGAAGTTTCCGACCAAGAAATTTGCCAATTCATACGACCGAATTCTGCTCAGACTGCTGCGCCCCGGAAAAGGCGACGAATGACACGATTCTTCACCTATCGCCCACGACGAATGTAATGGAGTCAGAGAAAAGCTGGAGCGGGATCCTGTTATACTCATCTTCTAGGTCGGTCCCTTGCCAGAGATCCTCCAGAGGCGAAACATTAGTCTCCTTGTAAAAGCCAGCAAGGATGGCATTGATAACATGGTCAAAGGCAGCAATAAATAGTCCTCAACATGAATTCCTTTGGGAAAGTTTTGGAATGGCAATATAGGCTATACTCAAAACATGGAGAGTAAATATAAGTACAATGTTTCATAGAGACGTCAAAAAGACATATTGCTATTCGTGGTTGATGGTAGAGATTAAATACAGGCTATCTGAGACGATGAACAAATGGAACCATGAGATGTGGTAGAATTTCCAATCACGTCTACGTGAGCGCCGCTTCAAATGGAGCAACCGACAATATCCTCAACCGAATCGACACCTTCGCCGAAGTCAATTATCAAGAAGCTCAACGATCTAGTTTCTGCCAAAACCGTAACACTTCATATCATTGTGCTAAAACAGAAGTTTATTGCTGACCTTAGGACTGACCAATAGACTCAACACCGCCACCATCTCCTGAAAGCCCCCATACAGACGAGCTTTCGTTCAAGTGTGCGTGCCTTCATCTTGATCTGTTGTCTTGTAATATCCTCCATTTTTCTGGTGCCCCGTTGGATCGTCTTTGGGGACGTATTAGAGGCACCTTCTTATAACCCGTTATGACAGTCATACGTCATCCTCTAGGTTTCTATGATACTTGCTCCATGCCTCGTATGTATTTGAAAATGTGTCCCGTGTGATGAAGGTGTGTTTTTGATATCGGACGAGCTTGGCCTCATATGTGTTCGAAAATGTGTCCTATCCTCAGGGAGCAAGAAAAAGTGAGACTTTAGAAGAGGGTGCCAAAATAGACTCAGTAAAGGCTCCCATAAACTTAGGCTAAATTGGCTAAGTCCTTTCATCACTTAGGAAAAAGGTCTTAAGTTTTTTTTACCTTCCCTCGTCTGGGTATAAAGAGTCCAGAAACCGTTAAGTAAGTGGATTTATTAAAGGTAGGGTAGGGTACTTTAATTAGCTCGCTTTACCACCGGTGCTTAACCACAAGATCTAATCTGGAATCTTATACTCTATACTTCTTCATCCCCCACCTGATATGACCAAATTTTATCTTAAACTTCTCCTATTTACACCTCTATATCCCTTTTTTTAATAACCTCACGATTCGTACAGTAAGGCCATAAATCATATCCACATGGAAGCTAAAATCCCTCCATCTTTTCATCTTCACCCTTATCCCCAACAACACCTATCTCCACTCCGTACCGGCAGCCTATACCATTGCGGCTAGGACCAGAGTACGCCTCAGTCGCCAGTGCAGCACCCTTGGGAATTCAACCTATTGATCGATGCCGGCGATCTGTAGCCGGTCACATCAAAAGTCCAATGCCAGAGACCGATCAATGCATCTCGGTGCGAGTTGCGACTCTTCCAAATGCTATCGCAGGAGACAAGGATACCTTTATTGCGTAAAACAGCTTCAGTCGTCATGTTGAACCTAGTACAGTTCATCTGTCATGTAGGAAATCTCTTGATGATCACAACCTCTCGGACGATGCAGATTTTGGCAAGGGGCAGAAGCACGGCATGGCGATTATTTAGGTAATGGTATTGGTGGTTTGTAAAGCACTTCTTTATGCATATTCTGATTTGTGGAAAACTATCAATGTTCTTGTCATATTGAACATAATGCCACTCGTTTAAAATATCCGGCGGTCATCTTCCCTGCCAACATTTCTTCTAGCCCTTTCCGTGAGCCAACATCTGTCATCACTTCCATTAGAACTCTCTAGGCGGTGGTTTCTGGCTACAGCAGTATCGCAAAGATAAAGGAAGATTAGGCTCAGTAGCTCCCAATCAATACCACGACCTCAGGGAGCAAAACAATACCAGTCCTTGAAATAAGGCATCAAAATAAACTCAGTAAAAGGTATCCTAATCTTATACTAAACTTACCTAAACCCTTTTATCATTTAGGATCGAGGTCCTTAATTTTCTTGCCCCCTAGCACGGGCCGCAATCATGGCTTTACTTCCTAGTCTAATGCAAAGTTGCACAAGATCTTGTGGCAATGGCGAAGGCGCTAGATGATGGCAAAAGTCTCACAGATCATTGGCAATAGCAGAAGTCTGGACAAGAATAAGCAAAGATTGGTCGTAGCAACATCGATGTTATTGGGCTTCGACTTTATCTCCCCCACGAGACTCAGCAGCCCGTGTGACATCTCGATTCAGCCGCAAGGGAGCGAGAAGAAGGTGAATGATCAGAAACCAATGACCGACCCTTCTTACGCAATCCACTTGTTTCATGCCGCCAGGTCTGGGCCATATCCAGCTGGACGGGGAGTTCAAAAGAAGGTGTGCCTGCTAAGACACCAACTTGCCACCGAGCTGAACAAACTATCGAACGCCATCCGTGAGGACGGGGAGTTGGAGGCAGTCACAGTGTCACGGACCGTCGCGGTGGGCCAACGGCTTGTCGCCGGTGGAGGCCTCAATAAATCACGACATTTAAGCTAAGCGTTGCGAATTGGCTTGGGCTTGGGCTTGGCAAGGAACGCTAGCGTTGGTGGGAGAGACGCGACGGGATGTGGCCTCGATCAGTAGCTGCTCGTGGCAGTTATCTGATCGTGATCTTGGCTTCGAAGTGCCGCTTACAAAATTCTGAACCATCAATCTAGCGTAAAATTCATTCATAGTCGTCTTTTCCTCGGTCAAATTAAGGAGAGCCATCGCGGCTCAATGGCTGCTGTTTCACTGGGTTCACCCAACGTTCGACATGATCCACCACGATGTCAACCGCCGTGTATCCCTGTGAGATACAGCTCTCAAACTCGGAGGGTCGCCGGTTAAGGACATTTCTCATCCAGATCACCTCAATTTCCTGCAAGATTTCGTTTGTGGGGGTAAGTACGCATTAGTCTGTGATAAACTTCATCAGCCAAGCTCAAATATCATGCTCTAGTGGTGAGAATTTGAGGCTGGAATTGCGACATCCGAAGCGACAAGGGTCAAAAGGAGGAAAACACGCTCGGATTATCGGTGCGGAGTCAATGAATGCCATCCCGCGTATGCATGCTCGGTCAGACAAGAGGCTTGGTCTCGTGTCCAAGGAAGAAGCAATTCTGGTGCCAAGTCGGCGTGCATGTCTTGTCGGGGTTGTCGTTGGTCATCGCATACTACTCAAGTTCTTAGCATGGGGGTGATCTCTGCTCGTTTAAGCTTATCGTCTCATCAAGACAAGAATTCCGTCATACGGAACTCGTGGAATTGGACGGTTGGACCGATGATTCCGACGCTAAGAGGATGACTTCAAGGGTTGGTTGGGCTGGACGCGGTACCCACAGAATAAGGCTTGGTTAAAGATCATAACCTAATTCTTAAGCTTATTTGAGGTACTTTCATGTGATTGAATGTCCGGGAGAGATACTCTCTTACTCTTTCGTCGCATTTCAAATTTCCAAGATTATCAACGGTTTTAATAACCCATTTTTAGAATTCCAAGTTAGTGAACTCCCCGCCTGGATCGTTTGTTGTCATTTCCCTTGGCATTCTTACGCCAAGTGCGCCGAGCGAAAAGTTTCGGGGTCTGGCGGGGAGTTGATCTGGGCTACTGTGATAGAGTTCGACACCATGCAGACGCCTCGCCGGGGAGATGGTGGTAACCCAGGATGATGATTGGACTTTCGTTGATTCGGTGAGTCATTTGTTTTGCTCGTACCCCCACAAGATGGTGAAATTGGTGGTAATTGAGATAAGCCAAGATGTCTTGGGTTGGTTCAAGGACGGGTCAAGGACGGGGAGTTCGAAGGGCAGCCGGGATGGGATGTTGATCCTCGACACGGCAACGCCATCTTGGACCGTGGTTATGGTTCGTTAGTGTCGCCACTGTCATTTTTCTTTTTCTTGTGTTACTTTATTGAATTCAAGCCCCGCTATTGTGTTGTGAAGAGATTCAGGCGCCCTGAAAGTCTGCCGATGGTCGTGAGGGGAGGCGGCTGGAGGGTCGTGAAACTCAGTACTTTTTGACCTTAGATAAGAGGCTTGAGGTATAATAACCTAAACATGTACAGAATTATATAAAACTTTTTACAGAATTTATCAGTATTCTTTCTGAAAATTATTAAAGAATTCTAAATCTCTCCATAGGACCTACCACTTCACCTGTCACATCCCTCGGGGGTGAGCCACCTCGCCCCGGTACTTGGGGTATTGCGTGCTCACTTGGCTTGAACGCCAAGACCATCGAGACCGGAACTAATTCTGGCCCTTTTTCTCTTGGCAAAGGCTTGAGATGATAGAAAAGGGCGACATCAGAACTCTTTTTCCTTCCCGGGGCAGCCTTCATCAGCATCTTTACCAACTTCGAAAATGGGCAAGCTTGAGATAGTTTCATCAAAGTCCCACTCGGACTACCCTCAGCCTAGAGAGGATGAGGAGTCCCTAACCCTTCATAGAGATTGGAGCGTGGATGAGGAGAGAAAGGCCAAGCGCAAGTAAGTCATCTTTCTTCATGCCAATTAAGCACTGCTGACTGACCGTGTAGGCTTGATTTTATTATCATGCCACTGTTGACCCTTGGCTTTTTCTGCCTTCGTACGATCCTCAGTCGCACTCTTGTCCACAGCCGCTAACAATAGCAGAACTCGATCGAGGTAACATCGCCAACGCCCTGACTGATAACTTCATGGAGGATGTTGGCGTCACCCAGAACCAATTCAACGTCGGCCAACAGATGCTCTCCCTCGGTATCGTCCTCTTCGAAATCCCCTCCAACATGATTCTCTACCGAGTAGGGCCAGGAAAATGGCTCACCCTCCAACTATTCCTCTTCGGCACAGTCAGCACCTTCCAAGCCTTCCAAAACAACTACGGATCCTTCGTCGCGACGCGATTCCTTCTCGGTATCACCGAATCTGGATTCATCCCTGGCGGACTGTGGACCTTGTCAACATGGTACACGCGCAAGGAAACAGCTAAGCGTGTCATGTTCTTTTACTTTGGAAACCAGTTTGGCCAAGCTTCTAGCAAGCTCTTGGCTTATGGTATTCTTCACATGCGTGGCGTTGGAGACAAGGCTGGCTGGTTCTGGCTTTTTGTCCTTATGGGTGCTTTCACCGTTCTGAGCGGTGTTGTTCTGGGCTGCTGCTTGCCCGATTCTTTCAAGAACCCCCGAAGCACGTTTCTGCCCAATGTCAAGATCTTCAATGAGAGAGAATTGCATATTCTTCAAACCCGTGTTCTTCTTGACGACCCTATGAAGGGAAAGAAGAAGAAGAAGATCGGTCTTGGTGCCTTCAAGAAAGCTGTAAGAATACCACCTACACTTCCGAAGGGCGTGACTAACATCATTAACAGTTCTCAAACTGGCGTCTCTGGGTCCACGTTGTCATCACCCTCACCAACAATGGCCCTCAGAGGGCTTTTGATACATACTCACCTTCCATTGTGAAGAGCTTCGGTTTCCAAGGCCTCACTAGTAACGCCCTCGCCTCAGTCGGTCTCTTCCTTCAGATCCCTGTTTCGTGGTCCTTCAGCTACGTTTCTGATCGATTGTAAGTCACTTTTCGCAAGAAAAGAATCACTACTAACAGCCTTATAGTAATAAGAGACCAGAGACTGTCATCGCGGGCTTGAGTATGCACTTGTTGGGTTACGTGTTCAACCGTATCTTCACAGAGCTCGGACGAAGAGGAGTCAGCTATTTTGGTGTCGTGTGGACTCAGACCTTTGGCACCTTCTCTCACCCTCTCAATATTGCTTGGATGTCTTTAGCTTGTGACGATTCAGAGGAACGAGCTCTTGCCATGGCGATGTAAGTTACATACTCACAACAACTAATACATACTAATGTTCTCAGGGTTATTATGGGTGCCAATATTGCCGGCATCTACGGTGCACAGATCTTCCGATCCGACGACAAGCCCAAATACCGCCGTGGCTTCACCATCAACATCGTTGTTCTCGCAGTTGGTCTCGCACTTGCTATCCTTCGTTTCTTCGACGATAAGATCTGGCGTCGCTCCAAGGTTGCTGAGATCCAGCAGCAGCTTGCGCGCGAAAATGGCGATGGAAGTCAGAGTGATGAGAAAAGTGACGGACAACGAGATGACCGTACACCAACACTTGGGCTCGAGAAGACATCTCCTGCTGAGCTGAACCCGGTTGCCAAGCCTACCCAGTGATTTACTGCTACAATCCTTATGTCAAGTCTAGAGTAGAGCTTTATACAGGACCCCTGAATAGTCAAATGAATGGCTTTATATGAAAGTTTCAAAAGTTTTATACAAGCTTTTATCAGTTTTATAAATTTTAGGAAACTACTTGAGAATCTCTGATCGCAATCCTAAGCAGACTTGACAGTCTTGTAGATAGAGTTATATCCCGTCAACGACTTCTCTTCCAACTGCGCAAAGTCCTGCCCCCTAAATCTCTCGGGATCAAGAGCTTGCTCCGTCTTGCCATCCACTTCTTCCCCGTCAATAATTCTCGCCAGAAGCTTGGCTGTACCAGCGGCATGGGTAACCCAGACTGCGACTGCCATGAACAATCCCTCGACAGCCTCGACCTTTCCAGCAAGCGGCATATTTTCTGGCGTCATACTAAACACTCCATTGAAGTGATTCCCATCTTGGAACTCCCGAGCCGCTGCAGGAGGAAGTAACCCTGTGGCGAAATCAAGAGGTTGCTTGAACCAGTCGAACCACTCTCCCTTGGCTGTAGTGTCTGGTTTGTAGGCTATGGGTGCGTGGTCATAACTTCCGATGCCGAAATTTGTACCGTGATCGCGAGCGTATACGTGATGCTCCGGCCAGCGGACAAAAGGGATCTTGTGAGGGAGTGGTTCGTGGGGTTGAGCGTGCATGTAGGGGTGACCGACAGGGACGACGGGGACAGGGAAAGGAAGGCTTGAAGAGAGACCTTGGGCCCAGATTCCAGTTGTGATGATGACTTTATCAGCGGTGAGCTGGCGCGATGTCTCCTTCTCAACAAGATCAATGCCTGTGACGCGGCCGCCCGAGATGGCGAGTTGCTTCACATCAGCTTCCACGAAGTTGACTCCGCGCTTCTTCGCCTCTTGTTGATACCAGGTCGTTATCCTCACGGTATTTGCAGTTCCATCCTTCTCAAAGAAGACCGCCCGCCCTTCGCCGTCCTCGTTGACCAACTCAGGTGCTAGAGCGTGTGCTTCCTTAATGCTCAAGATTCTGGCCTCAAGCCCCAGCTTCTTCGCGTCCTCGCATCTCGCCTTCAATCGTTCGATGCCCTCATCTTGGAAGGCAATCTCTAAACCGCCAACTCTATCAAAGCCACCAGGAATTTTGACATATTCTGAGACAGTGTCGATTGCGAGTTTGGTGAGGACCTCGGATTCATTGAATTGACCGATGAATCCGGGTGCTATTCCAGATGAACCAAGGAGATTTGTGAAAGAACGGTCGATTAGGGTTATGGTTCTGGGGGTTGAAGATTGGGAGACGAAATGAGCGAGGGCAGAGCCAACGATGCCGGCGCCGATGATGATGACAGATTCAGTTGGTTGAGACATCTTGAGGTGGTGAGTACTGTTTGCAAGAATTAATATTGGCCATATCCATAACTATATATCCTTTCGTTGACGTTGAGTCTTTCACGCCCAGCACAAGTCAAGTCAAGTCAGTCAAGATGCAAAGGGCGCATCGGGAAGTGCCACCGGCCAATCAGATCTTCCATAATGTCCCATTTCAACGACATGTAGACCCGCTAAGTCATGGGGTTCTCTCCACTTCCGACTCTGCCAGCTGAACACTCAAGAAAATCGACGCGCCCTTGCAGCGGGGACAATTAACTAGAATCTAGTACGATGTCGGACGAGAGTCGCATGAATTCGCGTTATCAAGCGGCTTGGCCTACACTGGTGGATCAACAATGCTGAGGGCAGCAACGGTCTCGATGATGACTACCTTGGGAGCCTGACGTCAGCAATAAGATGTTCATAGTCAATTAGATGCTTGTAAATGCGAGATGCGAGACCTGGTAGTGTGCGTAGGTAATATTGCTGAGTGAGATGTTAGCTAAGTTGTCCGGCCTGTTGTCAGAATTGCATACCCGAAAAGGCAACAGGCATAAAGATTCAGTATGCTGATACATCATCTACCTGAAGATGACAGAAACGTTCTTGAGGTATAAATATGCCTCTGAACCCTGTGTCTAGCTAAGCTTCAGTAATACTTGTGAACTTGATATCATCAAACCCGATAACCGCAACCATGGCCTCTTCACAGACAGACAACATCAAATCAGCCATCGAGGCAACTGTAAAAGGCTATCTTGCATCTTTTATCGACGCTCGTGCGCAGAACGATCCCTCTCTCGTCAACCGAAACGTCACATCCGACTGCGAACGTTCGATGCTTCCCTCTACCCTAGGCGGCGGCTTCACCATGACAAACGACGCATACCTTTACGTCTTCACCGAGGGTCTGAAAGTTGGCGGCATGCATGAAAACACCGTCTCCGACTTGATCATTGATGCTGAAGCCCGGAAGGCAGCTGTTACGACTGTTGCAGAGCTGGTGTTCAACAGTGGGGAGGAGTTGAAGTTGGATTTCTCGTGGTTTTTGCACTTCAACGAAGACGGCGATAAGATTTGCAAGATTGTTGAGTTTGTGGATAGTGACACATTCAAGAGTATCAAAGGAAGGGGGGCAGAGCTGAGTGGTGAGGCGCAGAAGGATGCCTAGATATCTTTGGACAGAGCCTCAGAGCAATTCTCCAGACTGTTTCTTAGATAGTAAAGTAGGTGCACTTCCTTTCCGTAAATATCCAAGTTATTCACACCACTGAGTATCATTTGCCGATAATCATATAGGAAACTTTAAATTTACCTATATGTAAAGTCAAATTCAGATCAAGAGGAAAGACCATGACAAATATATTTAAGGCATATATCTGACCCTGAGTCTCATGCTCACGGCAGATCCATTATCTGAAAAAGATATGTAGACGATAAACATCAATGTCACCTGGTTTTCGATCACTTATGAGCTCGATCCAATTATAGTTAAGCCAAGGCTTATCTCGAGGTTGATGGACGCTCGGTCGATATACCTAAGCGTTTGACATGGACAGATCGGATCTTTGGGATCCAATCATCTATTACAAACCTCCGACCTTGCAAAGCGTGCTCGGACCTTACCATTATCCCGTTTAGTCTACCCAAAGCTTCAAAAGTCCCCGAATCATCCCATGACGCGCCGTCATGACGCACTCGCGTTCAATGCTCCATACACTTGAGACAACGGGTCTTAACGGATAATGCTATTTTCTGGACCTTTAGAAGCACAGACGCCTCTATTCATAAATAAGGTTGAGCTGTGGACGGATATATCCGAATCTGTAGGCGCATCTGCGAAATAAGGTTTACTGAAAACCGTTTGCTGTTTCAGGTGAGAAATTTGGAACACTTCCAAGGAACTCTACTAGAGATCGTCATTCGTAAAGATGGATCTATAATCTTAATTAACTTTCATGTCAATTATGAGTTGGTATAACAGTAGCGCGATCTAGAGAGATCTGACGGTTTTGCGATGTCTCAAGTTGTCGCAAACCACAGTCTTTTCCTTCGTTCTTTCCGTCTTTATCACGTTCATTGCGTCAATCAAGATGATTGCACTCTACGTTCTTCCTTTAGTTCTATGGGCCTGTCTGGGACAAGCCATCTTGACCCCTCGCAAACCGTTCGACACGGCATTCTACGTCTTCAACGGAGCTTGGCCATGTTCCCAAGATCAGCTGAAAACAATTTCCGGGGCCATCGACGAGGCACACGACCTTGCCAAAACAGCTATCAATGTCCTTTCAAAGGCTGGTTCCGAACAGTCGATCGCCTTCGACTCTTGGTTTGGCTCAAGTATCTCTCCTCTTCACAACTTGATAACCATTCTAATTACAGTTCCAAGGCAACGGTACTCCTGGTAGAAGAGACATCATTCTCCAAAGACATTTCCAAGCCGTTTTGGAGAATCTGGTCCCATCCACTGCCGCCGCCCAATTTCGACTCTCGCACAGCCCGTTCCTGAATCCCCAGCAAGGCTCTACCATCACCGAGTCTTCTCTGGTCTACGCCTGTCCTCCCCCTTCCGAGCCAGTGTGCGATGGCAATACGGTGGCAGCTGTTCAAAGCGCAACTGGTTCTCGGGCAGCAGTTTTCGGGGCCACTCTTCTCGTTCTCTGTCCTGATTTCTTCGCAAACAAGCCTAACCTTGATAGTGCTGTTCAATTGTGGAAGACGGAGCATACCCTGGGTGACAATCTGTCTCGGGGCTTTGTACTCGTGCATGAAGTTCAGCATATGATCCAGGCCACCGAATCAGAAGAGGAACGATGCGACGACTTGCAGGACCCGTTTGAGGATAACAAGGACTGTTATTCAGCTAGCTGGTGAGTCTGAAATTGAGGTTCTCGAGCCCGTTGCTGATGTAGTTTAGCTGCTTCCGGCTTTCTGATGCCCAAAAACTTAAGAACGCCCAAAATTACGCTATCTACGCACTTGATGTATTGGCTTTCCCTGATACTGCAGGACCCCCGTCTTCGTCGTGCAACTTGCCCCAGAAGCGCGAAGAATCACCCTTCTTGAACTTTTTCAAGCGTCAAGCACAGCCGCTACCAGAATCTGTGTCGCCCCCAGTACAGCCCGCCCCTTTCCAGAATACTTCCGCCACATTCGTTACCTTTCCAAAGACTAGCACCGAGCCTTTGTCCTCTGAGGTTCCTGTAGCTCCTACCAGCAACGTTACAACACCGGGCGGGGTTCCTACAGAGCCGGTTACATCAGGTAGCCCTATCACCACTTCGTTCCTCGAGACCACAACTACGTCATCCGCCGCACCAACTACTACAGTCAGCGGTGGTGCCACAGTTGTAGTGCCTGTTGGCGCAGTTGTTGTTGGCGGACCGGGAGGCGGCTTCATCTCTGTTGGGGGAGCCTTGATCCCCGTTGCTGCTGGTGCTGTCGTGACGGCCAAACCTGAGGATGAGCAGAAGCCAACAGACCCAGATGACAAGTCGAAAGAGCCGACATCCACCCCAACTCCGACCTCAACTTCCACTGAGTCAGAGTCATGCAGCGCACCAACTACGACGGCGACGTATGGTTCAGAAGTAAATGCGGTTTGCAGGGATTTGTCTGGCATGAGTAATGAACAGCTTTTGCAACTCATCCCAGAGTTTGGCCAAGTGAGCTCTTCTGCTGAGCCTGCACCAACCTCTACACCGGGAGCTTCCAACACTTCCGCCATCATCTCCGGCACGCCCTCCCCTTCAACCTTTTTGACGACACTATCTCCCCAGCCGGAAGTTCCGACATCTACGGTCAACACTACTTCAATCCTGGTCACAATTCCAAACCCCAATCGTTCAAGTACGCTTGTGACTGTACCGAGTATACAAACACCTGTTCCTTTTATCGGTGACACGACAAACTGCAACCTGGCAGATGATGCTGTGCCCGAATGTCAGAACTTGGTTAATGGAAAGAGGGCTTGCCTTTACTCTCAGTAAGTGTAGGTTCGTCTTTTAGATTCCTCTGTTACTGACTCCATTGTTAGGCCCAAAGGCTTCTTGTGTGTTGAAAACTGTCCTGCAGGAGATCCTTGCCCGCAAACTTGCCAGACAATGAATTACAAGGGTGGCTATTGCAGCAAAGGGTTTGTTATCCCCATAGACTAGGAAGCATCGATGACTAACATGGTTTTAGAACTCCCTCGTGCGTATGTTCTAATGATGATCCTACTGCTTGATCAACTCGTATCAACCCTGTTCTCGCGATCTTCTCAGAATTTTCAAGGAGTGCAAAGTCTGATTCCTTATGAGCATTTTGATGCAGCCGAGCAAGCTTAAGCAAAGTTCAAAGTAGGTTAGGTGAATAAATCTTTTAAATTCTTATGCTATGATGTAAATGTCTGATAGGGCATAATATCTGCCCTATAACCCTCATCTGAAGATTTTGACACGTTAATCCTTACTGGGCACGATCTCGACAGTGGCGCTTGGTTCGAGGTCTAGGTCAAATTGATTAGCAACGGTTATTCCTGGGTTTAAGGAGACGTACCACCTGAGGTATAGCAGAGAAGTTGCTTATTGTGGACAGCCAGAGCCCGACCTTGCTCATCCGTAGGGTTGCCTATACATGCACGTTAGAAGGGACAATCAACCTGGAGCACATTGTTACCAACATGCAAATCTGAGTTGAGGTCCATTCTCCCCTTCCTTGAGATAGACAGGGTAGAGCTCCTCTGCCTGGTCCTTTCTGAACCAAAAGACAGCCAGAGAAGGCGATGTGGTACCAGGGACCTGGCCTTCAAGCTTGCTGCAGCCCATGGCCCAATCGCCGCTTATGAGGCGGTTTCCATCAAGCTCAAAGGTAGCTGGTGTCTCTCCAACCTGAGCGTGACGGATTTCATCGCGGTCATTGTCTGGTTTGGTGACGAGTTGGCCGTTGACGATGATAATGAAGTGCTTGGGAAAGGAAGACATTTTTGAATAGTAGTAGAGTTCTGAAGCTAAAATAGTGTTGACAGTGTTGCTGCTGAAATCTTTTGATGCGTTGATGAGTCTGACTTAAGTTGAAAGACGGGAATGTGATGATATTTGTACTTCTCAAAGGTCCTCCACGTAATGAAGCTGTGACCTCCTCATTGTGATATTGGCTATTCGCAGAGCCGCAATAATCCTGTAGCACCAATCCAAACCACTAATTATCATGCGAGTTCCAAGTTCTACGGCCAGAGCCTGGTGGAACAGTAATAGATTGTGATACACTACCGGTCAAGTTTCAGCTGTTCATTCGGGCCGAGGTGCAACAACAAACCGTCACAAGGCCGTGGCGGTGAGTACTTCATTTCTCTTCGGTAGTTACTATCATGACCTTGTATGGACACTGTGAAAGATGGGACAAGCCTTGGCTGGCCACGTAAGGCTTCTGTGCCCAAGCAATTTCCAGGTCCATGGAATTACACAAACACCAGTTCCGTTTTCAACCACAAGTGATTATCGCGGTAAGCATAGTCCTGGGATTTTCCGTCTGCTCAGTAGGACTGTCCGCTGATATTTCAGCACAAGGTTTGAAAACAGTCTGGATACGTACCGTCCCTAATGGGGCGGTAAGTCTAACAGATACGCGTCCTAGTACCATCCTTCACACCATGGTCAGACGATGAGAGCTGTAAGAGTATCTCTACGGGTCTGGATATCAAGGCGATAACATTTAATCAACTAGACTTCTGCTTCATGCTCTCTCGATATTTCAACATCCATCTCGCCGACTGCGCCACAACCGCATCGTGATCAGAAACAGGATTGAAGCTCAACCTCTTCCTAGCCTTTTCGATGCTGTAAGTATGCGTGTAGATGCAATACTCAAGTGAGACTCTTCGTAGCTCAACAGGCGGCTTAGCTGTGTTGAGAGTGAATATCCAGAATAGCCACCCCGCTACGAAGACCGCCACTATCATCACCCAAGAAGGCAGAACGATGATATCCTTGGAAACATCTCCGCCTCTTGCTGTTTTCCAAATAATTCCCATGTGATGCCAAAACGGTACTGGAGCTCCATCGGAGACATTGAAAGCTTCTCCATCAACTTTGCCAGATGCACGACTTGGATCTAGTAGAGCTTTTGCGGCGAGAATATGAGCTATCGCGTTGTTTTCCCCAGATACGACTTCCATGAGATTCTTCCCGTCTCCGATCTGCACGAGCTTCTTATTCTTGCACATATCGAGAACCTCGACCATGCCTTGGACATGTCTCTCTCCATAGGCGTGACCAGGCCGTAGAGTGACGGTACGTAGTTTTGGGCCGTTGGCATCCCGAACTAGACGATCACCAATTGCTTTTGTTCGATTGTACTCATTCGATTTGTCGTTGGGTGACCAAAGAGGATATGTCTCGTCAGCGTCTGTGTGAGGCGGGTTGGCATACGCGTCAACGCTTGATGTAAAGACGAATGCCTGAACAGCATCACATTCAGACGCAGCCGTAAGCAGTGCTTCAGTGCCCTTGACGTTTGTCGCGTAAAACTCGCCCTCTCTGCTCATGGGCAACGCTGCGATCGGAGAAGCGCAGTGAAAGATGACGTTGGGCCGAATGTCATTGACTACCCCTCGCACAAATTGGCCGTCAGAGATGTCGCCCTTGACGTACGAAGCGTTCTCATGTTTGTTTCGGGATATATCACGGTCCAGAACGTAGACCTCACCGCTTTCGTCATCTTGCAGAAGATGGCGTACGAGATGATAACCCATGAAACCGCAACCACCAACGACCAGACTGGACCTGATGAGAGGTATCGAGGTCTTTCTTATGCCAGACATTACTTAGATCTTGTTGGTTTGGGTTGCAGATTGAGAGAGAAGTATGTTGGTTTGGGGGGCTGGGAGATCATTTTGGTGGCTGCGTGGCCGCTGACTCAGACCGATCCGTCGTTACATTACCAACTAGCGAATCATCATCAGCCTCCAAAGACATTCATAAGTCGCCTGTCAATATTCCAATATCTCGCAAGACTTGAGGACAGCGATAGTTAGCTACATAAGAAATACTTCGTACTATATTTTGCAAGTTCACCCGTCACGTGTCAGCTCTGTAGAGAATGTACGATCAATCTCCATTTTCTCTGTCTACCGCTACTCGGATGATGATCAACCTATCGCCTCTCCTCAATATCGAGTGCATCCCACCATAAGAATCTCAAGCGCTATCGATAAGATAATAGCCCGTACGAGCCGGCGAATCAGTGATCAAGATAAAGTGGCTCTCGAATATCTTCGGGTCAACTTGAATCTGACATTGCTACATCAGGCTTAGTGTAGGATCCTTCAGTATGGACGGGGATGACATCTCAACGACAGGGCCGCTTTTCCAACTAATTCATCCTCTCATCTGCAAATTCTTGCATCCCTACACAAGACCTCGTATGGGCATCTTGAGCTGATATGACAAGAGTTAAGCCTGGGCAACGCCAGAGGGCCCGAGCCCCCAAAGTGAAAACCGGATGCGGCACGTGCAAGTGAGTTCATTCATTCTCAATTGCTGGTAAACGAGTGCGATTGGGATGGCTAACGAACTGTAGGAGTAGGTTAGGTCTTTTAGTTTCTATGGGCATGAGCTGTAGTTCTAACTGGAGTAGTCCGCAGAGTTAAGTGTGACGAAGCTCGTCCAGCCTGTACAAGATGTATATCCTATGCATAACTCGACTCATGGATCGATTGCTGACTGACTGCAGGTACATCTACTGGCCGAAAGTGCGACGGTTATCAAACCAGCACAACTAGCCCCTCTGCTAAATCATCCCCTTCGGTTGTCACCTCCCCAGCCTCCGTCATCTCCACATACACCACTCGACCCGAGGCGCGATCATTCCAGTTCTTCATCGAGAAGACCCTGGTCAACTTTCAGACCTTCTTTGAAGATGACTTGTGGAATAGAAGGGTGCTTCAAGTAGCTCAGTCAACAGATTGCATAAGACATGCTGTCGTTGCTCTGGCTTATTACCATGAACTCTATCTTACTCATGAACAGTGGCAAAGTCTTGAGTCTGTATCTGCATTGAAGCATTACAACCTTGCTATAAGGGAGCTTCTTGACCCATCGCCTGATACTTCGTCACGGGGCCATATTCTTGTCCTCTCATGTTTGATTTTCATCTGCATTGAGGTAATTCTATTCCTTTGAACATCCTGGTTTGCGCTAATCCATGTCAAGCTTCTTCATGGCAAGATGGACTCAGCTATTAGTCTCTTCAGATACGGCTGCCGGATGATCCAGCAGTTCAGAAAAACTGTCTCGGCCAACATTGGCTACGGCTCTCATCCCAAGACTGACATCGAAGCAACCTTTCATCTTGCTGATGCTTGCTTCAGACGAATTGCAGTGCAACTTCTTATGGTATGTCCTCACCATATGTGCTTCCGTAACCTTGAACAACCACTCACTTCTTCAAGCTCATGGGGGATGTTGATGCAGGTATTTGGACATCATACCATGAGACTTTCAGCAATACACTTCCTCCTCCTGAAACTTCATTTCTATCCCTTTCTGATGCGAGAGAAGCCATACTGGAGCTTCTTGTCGAACAAGTCAGCCCTGGTCTTAAGGGAAAGCCAATCTACGAAACAATCTCACACGCTACAAAGGTCGAGCAATGGGGCCAGTCGTTCAATAACCTCTTGACTGAGCTTGAGAACAGTGGCAAAAGCTTAAGTACTAGTGATCAACGAGCAATCGCCCTGCTGCAGCTTCACCAAAAGTACCTGGAGATCAACGTGGCGAAATACCTGCACGGTCAAGGTGACCCTTGCTTTTGGGATCGTTTCACCGCTGAGTTTGACGAGATTGTGAACTACGCCGCCACAGCTGCCGGACTTGACAAGAACTACACTCAAAGAAACTGGGCCAATGATTCTCCTCCAGAAGCATATTTCCACGTCGACATCGGGTATACATCAGTCTTGGTTTCAGTCATCGCACGATGCCGCGATCCATCCATTCGAAGAAGAGCCATCGCAGTCATGCTAGCAGAACGAGTACAAGAAGGCGTGTTTAATGGATCTCAGTCAGCTAGAGTAGGGGCAAGGGTGATGGAACTCGAAGAGGCCGGGAGCGGAAGAGAGGTCAGATGTAGTAGTGACATTCCTGAGGATGCCAGAGTGAGGACGATCCGTGTGCATTTGCTAGGAGCTGAAAACAAGAAGGTAAAGATGGTGTATGGGTTTGACAAGGGACATTGGGAGGAGATAAGAGAGATGGCTGAGTAGACGCTTGAACAAAGTTGGATATCAAGATCTGGATGAAAAGACTGTAATAGGGGCTGAACCTGTTGAGGAGGGTCAACAGCAGATGAATGTCTAATGACTTAGAAATACTTATCGCTTCTAAGGGAAGAGAAGCGAGTACGAAAATACATAAGCAAAGTAGCTAGCTTATGTGACGTCCAATCAGAAGCGTCAGTGGATGATTCATCGTGAAATGATCCATTTCTGGTTAGTTCAGTTCTCCGCCATGAGATCTACCCGCCTATCATATTTCTACTTTCGAATCACTCAACTGCGGCTCTAGAGTCATAAATAATATCACTATCCTCGAAACAGAAGTCGACTCATCTCGATTCACCTACTTCAGTACTATAACAACTGCATCAAGCCCCCCATTCTCTTCAACTTCACCATCACTCGCCTCAGTCTTCTCATGAGCCTAACACCAACTCTCGTACCAACTTCACCAACTACTGCAACTACTGCAACTTCAACAATGGGCAAATTCACAATCCCCAAGTGCGCTACAGGTCTGCGCGAGATCGACCCTTCACTACTAGATCTCCGCCCCGACTCTGAAATCATCGCTCAACTCCAAACATACCAACCCATTACCTCGGAGAAGAATGTCTGGGCTGTCTGGGATAAAGGCTTCCACGCCATGTACCCCAGCCATCAACGTACAGTCATCAACTGGGTCAGACGCCTCGGCCCTTCATGGACCGTTCGTCTCCTAGACTTTGTCGAAGGCTCGCCGAATAACATCTATAACTTTGTCGCTAAAGACTGGTTTCCAGAAACATTTATCAATAAAACCATGGATGGCAAGCATGCCCCTCAACACGCTGCGGATCTTGCTCGCCTTCCCCTTATTTACGAACACGGTGGCGTCTGGATGGACGTTAGCAATATGCTCCATATCCATCTTGATACGCTCTTCTGGGATCACATTTCATCGCCTGATACACCTTATGAAATGGCTGCATGGATCATTACAGGCCAAATCAGAGCCAAATGGGGTGACTTTGGCAACTTCATGTTCGCTGCTCGCAAGAACTGCGAGTTTATCAAGAACTGGCACGAGGGGTACAAGGAGCTCTGGAAGGGACGAACAAATGTCGATGGTTTCCACAAGCATCCTCTCATTACTGAGATCGGTCTCGCTGAAGGTCTTGCAAATCCTGAGGATGAGAATCAGATCTACTTCATGACGGACTATGTCTCACAGATGGTGATTGGTGACCGCACTCGCAACCTTGTCGATGTTACCACTGGCTTCAACGGCCGTGAGTTCTGGGAGAACAAGGTCTTCATGGTAGAAGGCATTGAAAACGGTATTCTCGGGGCTTTGAAGACCAACCTCAACGGCCAAAAGCAAGCTGACTATTTCCTCACACGACTTGACGACCCTGATCTCGACAAGAGAAGCGAAGCTGAAGCCTTCATGGTGGAAATGCTCGCGAAGAGTCACATGTACAAGATGTATCACAACTCAATGGGTGATCGTCCAGCTTTGGGCGATCTCGTCAAGAAGAAGGAGAATCACGATCTCACATACCGTCCTGGGACTTTTGGAGAGTTGTATAGATATGGAACTGTGCATTGGGAGCCAACCAGGGAGGTTGTGAGATTGGAGCCACAGAGAAATGGGGACGAGCTGATATACGGCACGCCTACGAAGACTGCTGCTCAGGCTAAGAATTAGAGGTCCATAGAGAAGAATAGAGGCTTAGATAATTATGGGTTAGATATGGCAAGTTAGATATGAAACGGTTTTATGTTTCCGAACCTGACTCGTGACTTATACTTTGTGAGAGTTCTAAAGTCGGATATAAATACTATGATGATTATATATACCTATATAACCGAGCTTCTATCAAACCTTCAGTTTTCGTGCTGGCGAAGTCTTCCATATCTAGCCTGCCGTCAGAATCCAGTAAAAGGAACACCAGAATGGGAACTTACATAGATTTCTATCCCAATTGCATTAGTAAGAAAACCAAGCCAACCTCCAACAGCATATCCGACTCTCAAAGCAGCCGTGATACCAGGCAAATCATTCAGATCCCAATTCGTCGTCACAAGCGCTTCTTGCAACAGATTCTCGCCTGAGACGTATGCTGCACAACTTGGGTAAGGGTTCTGCCTCGTTCCAGGGAAGTTTTCGTGTAGATACTCGATAACTACGCATGGCATGCTCATGGTAATCGACCTAGAAGGGTGACCTATAATGTGAGCTAGTGATACGAGAATGATTCTCATAGTGATGATTGATGTTGCCTTTTGCAAGTCAGTAATGTTTAGCTCTTTAGTTGGCGGAGTGCTCACCCAAAACCAGGCCCTCAGCATCCAAGCACGATGCTTCTCGATGTCTCTGTCCTTGATACTGACATAACCCTTCGCCGTTGCGGTAGTAACCAGCGTCGCCAGGGTCCATGTTCCCACCCTATTCGAGAATATCCCGCCCATAGCCTTGCTCTCAATGATCAATGCCGCCACTGTTCCCAATGTCGAGAGTACCAAAACGACGTATCCATTCACGCGGTGGAACTTGATATACTTCGGTCTTCGGAGAGCCGGTATGAACTGGAAACACACCAGAGCTCCTGCGGGCAAGAACGTCGCCAGGTGTAACAGCATGCCAGACCGCATAAGGCCTGGCGGCTGGAAAATGTAACATTCTCCTGGCACTGACCATGGATCTCCTTTTGCGCAGAATACGCCGTCGATGTTGATGTAGGGAAGTTGAAGAGTCGAGAAGAGAAATAAGATTCCACCGAAGATGCAGAATAGGACGAGCGAGGTCGTATTTGTGAAGCCGAGGCGAGTTTTGAGAGCAGCCATTTTCGCGGAATGGTAATTGACACTTCAATTAGGATTCATTGTAGTGACTCAAGAGTATACGTAGTTACACGAGAAACGAAAAAGAAGTGTTGTTTGTGGTGGGCTGGTGCTTACGTGTGATTATATTCCGGGAGATTTGATGCTATACTCTTTCTGGTCCTGAAGGATTCATCGGCAAGATTCTGGCCTATGGGATTCTTTCAATCGCGAGGATGAACAGGGGTTCATGGCAGTAGGTGTCTAATTAGAGACGGTTTTATTGGTCGGTAAGCTTACAAGGACAGTCGGAATTCCGCGCGTCTGCGTGAGTATCATGTTATGCCAGTGGTTTCTGTGTTGTCTTTCACATGTATATCGGCAATAAATCATAGATATTTGCCTTTGCATTAAGCAAGGCACCTGTAGTCAGAGACCTTAGATTTCATACCTCGAGGTTCATATCAAGGATCCAGTAAAAGCAGCCTAGTTTGATCGTACCCTCTGAGAACATATCTACGCCGCTTTGCTATCCTCTTCAAGCTCGTCAGGCAGCTCACGAATACTATGGCTCTTTATCTTCAGCTTTTCAGCTTTCGCGCCTATGGCAGCCAACCTGACTGCTTCCTGAGCCGCTTTCCCGAAATCTGACTACCATGGGGACTTTTAAGGGAGCGAGCTCGCTTGCTGCTGCGATGATGGACCCTGTGATCATATCGCACCTTGTGATTCCTACTATCTTCAGTCCATGCTCAGCATTTTGAGGAAAACTTACCGCCGTAGATGTTGACTAGAATCGGCTTGACTCGTTTATCAGACATGATGATCTTGAAAGCCTGCAGCATCGTCTCCTTGGTCGCTTGTCCACCAGCATCAAGAAAGTTGGCACTCGAACCACCATACAGACTAATCGCATCATTCGTAGCCATCGCAAGTCCCGCGCCGTTAACCACGTTCCCAATATCCCCATTGATGTGAACATACACCAGCCCATGCTTTTCCGCCTTCAGTTCTTCTGGGATCGCCTGTTTCTTATCCCTCAGGAAAAAGAGCTTTCGCTGCCGCTCCCGAGCGGCATCGTCAAAGAAGAAATCCGAGTTGTTTCAAATAAACTTTCCATCTTTAAGAAATAAAAGATGTGTTTCCAGACTGAGCGCCTCATTTTCCTGTAAGATACTAAAAAGGCGTCGGATGATTTCTCCCAAGCTATCCCTTGAGTCCTTGGTCAGGTGAAAGCTCTGCGTTATGTTGGTAAGTAGCTCCTCAGTGATACCGGTGCTCAGGCTAAATTCGAACACTTCCTAAAGTGCGAGCTCGTATAGAGTATTGGGAAGGCCCTGGGGGGCCTTGGTATCTCGAATCTTGATTATTGGTCGATATCTCTCTCGATCAACTGCCATAGTGAGACACGACTTCTCTTCATGTTCTACAACACTTTCCATATAGACCGGGATTGTTAGATCCCTGTGGTCTTTCTGTCCGGTAGTCTCTCTGATATAGCGCAGTAATGATTTTATTCTCGCTTTTCCCCATGTTTCGTGTGTTATTTATGAGAGTTTTCGTCCACCGTGGAGGTTTTGAAGCTTCAGAAGTGCATGCGGGTATTCAGAGTGGGCGTTAGCATGATGAACCAAATGAGTTGTCTGTCTCGTAGCTTACTTCCACCTGAAGCTATACGTTGCATCATAACATTTCCAGCTCGCTTTGATCTAACGAGCTCGCCCATTGGAATGGGTATTCCTTTCAGAATAGACCTCCGTAAGCTCTCCGTATTTAAATCATAGCTGAAGTCTTGACTTACTTGTTTCATGAGCTTTTGTGACTGGTATTCGTGTGTATGGAGACATCTTGTCCGAGTCTGTCATTCCCTTAGCAAGTGAGCGTAAAAGTTAGGCGACGAGAAGTACATTGACGTGTTCGAGATTATAGGAACATTTTGTCGTTCGGAGCTAGTTCTAAGAGCCGTTGTGTTCCAGGAAGAGAGGCTTCTATAAAAATTAATAAACACCACAATTTCACAGCTCCATGATCTTGAAGAACGTTGCCGAGGCGATCAGCGAGGGGTACTTGCATGAGTCACGTGTCACCAGCAAACCATCCCAATCTTGCCTTCGCCAAGTTTAGTTGGCAATCCATCACACTGGGAACATAAAGCAAAACTAGCAAGATACTCTGGTCAGGACAGTCACAGACATCGCTGTCCATTTATGGGCGAGTGGCGGTTTTGCGCGAGAAAAGCGTTGGAGTGAACATCCAATTGATCATCAGTCACCAAGATCGAGAAGTTCAAATTGAGAGCACTTCAGTATACAAAGCATCTGTAAATTCATGTCTATCATTGTCGCCAAGGTATAGTTCATTTTTAAGCACCCAACGCCGACCATGCAGTCTAAAAAGCCTCATTATCTCACATCCTATGTATATCTAAGCCCATAACCTCAATCCGTGGGAACGTCATCCCAGTCTAAGTCTGACGTTGAACTGCGCCATCTAAAAGTTGGTCACGTCGCTGACTCCGTTGGTGGCCTCCTTCTTCACGCGAGCGGCCTCGATGATCTCGTCGAGGCATCCGGAGCTGGCGGCAACAAGACCGAGCACTATTACAGTCAGTCACAGTGGGTTATGATCAACGACATGGGGGTACTCACGCGAAGGTGCCGGGGCCAATGTCTTGGACTTGTACTCAGGATGAGCCTGGAGACTGTTGACGGTCAGCAATAGTCGGTACGCGCGATGGATACTACTCACCCGACGAAGAAGGGGTGATCCTTCAACTCAATGGTCTCAACTCGGACACCTTGGTCATCCATTGAGGTCAAGGAAAGACCAGCCTTCTCGAGATCCTCAATGTAGTCAGGGTTCACCTCATAGCGATGTCGGTGACGCTCCTCCACGACATCGGCTCCTCCGTACAAAGCTCGGAGCTTGCTCCATTCGGTGCCAGGCTTGAAGTGGGTTGTTCGGCTACCAAGTCGCATGGTACCACCCATTTTCCTGTCGTTGGTTAGCATCGTCTACTTCATTCGCCAGACATTTACTTACTCCTTAGAACCCTCGGGCATGAAGATGACAACCTTGTGCTCAGCGGTTGCCGAGAACTCCTCAGATGTCGCATCCTTGAGGCCCATGACGTTGCGAGCGTATTCAATGACAGCAGTCTGCATACCCAAGCAGATGCCGAGGTAGGGGAGCTTTCTCTCACGGGCCCACTTGGCGACATCAACCATACCACGGATACCACGAGTACCGAAACCACCAGGAACAATGATACCCTGTGCTCGAACAACATGAGCCCAAGCCTCGTGGAACTTTTGGGGGTCCTTGTGCTGCATATCGGGTTCGAGGTGCTCGGAGTCGACGGAAATGAGGTTCAGCTTGCGCTTGCATCGCATAGCAGAGTGCTCAAGCGCCTTGTGAACACTGAGGTATGAGTCGTCAAGGCTGACGTACTTGCCTACCAAGACGATGTTGACGGGTTCGAGATGTCGATCGGGAACAACAGTCTTCTTCCAGAGGTCCCAAAGAGCTTGGCCCTTTTGGGCCATGGGAGGAGCAACCTCAAGCTTCTCGAGGGCAAGACCCTTACGCAGAAGCTTAAGAAGACCCTCCTGCTCGAGGAGGAGAGGGACCTGGTAGATGGTGTCCATGTTGCGGACGCCAATAACCTGCTCGTCTTCGACTTGGCAACTTCGTGCGATCTTTGTGATCGTGGCAGCGTCGAGTTCTCGTTCGCAACGGCAAGCAATCTGGGGACGTTAGACGCGGACTGGTATTGGATCGTGGAGTACATACCACATCGGGGATCAAACCGGCGCTTCGAACTTGTCGGATGGCGTGCTGGGTGGGCTTTGTCTTCTCCTCTCCATTGATAATGGGAACGTAGGAAACACTGATGCTGAGGAAGTTGTCGCGGCCGAGTCTGTGTCGCAATTGCTTCATAGCTGTCAGTATTGGGATTCGAGATCGGTTTGGGTGTCATACCGAAAGGGCCTCAACGAAAGGACCGGATTCGAGATCACCAATTGTTCCGCCCTGTAGCTAAGTCAGTCGCCATTCTGGGCTATCGGGGATCGGTAAGAGATCGTACAAGCTCGACTATAGTGGGTTAGCGAATGTCGCGCTATATCTGGCTCATGGGCAACGTACTAATGCAAACATCTGGTGATTCGCCAGAAGCGTCAACTGGGATCTTGGCAACGCGCTCGATCCAGTTCTGAATGGCATCTGTGATGTGGGGAACGACCTCGAATGCTGTTAGTCGGATCTACAAGATCATAGTGTTGCGCAATGTACCTGAACAGCTACAAACATCGTTAGCTTCCGCATAAAACAGCAAAGTCAACGTAACACATACTCTTTCCCAAGTAATCTCCTCGGCGCTCCTTCTCCTATACAACAATTGTATTAGTAGTCGTCGCGTACATCCAAGATTCGTGAAGGTTCGTACAATGACCTGCTGGTAGATCTTGCCGGTAGTGATGTTGCTGTCACGGCTCAATTGGATGCCAAGGTATCTGCAGTACTATAAGTCCCTGGTCGAGGTTCGATTGAGTCTAAGTGTCGGAGAACATACCGCTCGTAGTTTCCAAGATCAAGATCGGTCTGAGGGGTCAGCGCAAAGTTTTTCATCGGTGAAGAGTGAGCATACCTCGCCGCCATCGTCGAGAACGAAGCACTCGCCGTGCCTGGGATGTGTCAACGGAAGAAACAGCCATGAGATTGAGTCGCAACATACTCGAGAGGGTTGAGAAGACCAGCGTCGGTGTTGATATAAGGATCGGTCTAGTCGAAGATTAGAATCGTCGGTGAGGGAGAGTTTCGTCGGTGGGGTTTACTTTGATCGCCTGGCAACGTTAGTCAAAGCTCCTTCGGTGACCATGGTTGTCGTATCGTACCGTGACTCGAAGACCAAGAGTCTTGAGAAGAAGACCAGCGCTACTGGCTAACATTGGTGTCAGTCGTTGAGAAGATCAGCACAGCTCGTCAATTGCCATACCAATAATGCCTGTCATTCACGAATTAGCACGCCCTTCAGAAGAATGCGACGACGATAAGCTTACCTTTGCCGACACCAGAGATGACTCCGCCGCTCACAAGAACAACCTTCATGATGCCGTTCGTTTTGTCGATTGTTTGTTTGTATAAAGTATCGAAACTGCTAATATTGCAGGGCGGAGTTGCTGGGAGTTTTGTACGGCGCGTTCGCAAAAACTTCGATCAACGAAAAGAAAGATTCGGCGGTGGGGTACGATTTCTGCCACGCCCTCCGAAGCTCAGAACGTTCACCGCTTGCCAAATGCGGCTTAGAGATGACACTGTGCGTCACGCCGTGGGTTCATCCTGGTTAAGCTCCACCTTGCGGCCAGTGAACTGAAACCATTCAGATATATATGTCAGTGTTAGCAGCTAAAGTTTAACCTCATTATCAGAAATTAGTCTCGTAGTAGGTCTTCCAAAGATTTAGTGGAGATAGAAAGTATCACATGTCAGAGTGAAAAGGTCCAGAAATTGCGTTGGATGAGCAATAATGGTTCACAGGCTCAGACTGTTCCCCGCTATACTAAGGACCCCGCTAAAACCTTCCACGGCGGAAACAATGTGTTGTACGACAAGCTCGAGATGATCTAGAGAGAATGCTATCATATCAAGTCAATTTGACAGATATCAGGCTCCCTGGCATCAACTGCGATACGATTAGAAAGCTCGCAATCGAGGCCAATTGCTTGGTATATCCCTTGCCATAGGTTAGCAACGACGACTGTAGGGATCCAATGGCGGGGTAGTTTCACGATCCATCATCAATTGACCTTGGAAGCAACGAACAATTGCATAGTTCAGCGGCACCTCACATAAAGTCAGGCCACTCTGGGTAATGTTTCTCTGCATGTTCGATTGAACATAAAACACACTCATAATTATAAGATCACGGTTTTCTCATCATGTTCCTTCTCCGACCCACCTCAGGACGGCGAAATGCTTCTCCACCTCATCAGTACACAGCAGTCCATACGATAGAACAATACGGAACCTCAAGATAACAGACCAGACTCGAGTAATATACCAAGGCATGACATGTGGCATACCTTTCTGTGTTTATAGAAGAGATTATCTAATCAAGGAACGCCAATCGAATAGGCTTCACAGGCGGAGCGGTAAGCACGCGACTCTATCCCACGCGTCACGAAGCTAGAGACTGACTTGACACAACGCAGGCAACTAAAAATGCACAAGACACAATAGAATATGGAACAAAGGTTGTCGGAGTCGTCTCTCCAGGCAAAGGTGGCCGACCACACTTAGGCCTTCCAGTCTTCAACACCGTCAGAGAGGTGAGTCTCACTAGCTCTCCACTCTCAATTGCGACATCTAATGTCAGCCCCAGGCGATGAGGGAAGTCAACCCAGACGTCAGCGCTGTATTTGTTCCCGCAACATCCGCATCCGCAGCCATTCTCGAAGCAATTGAAGCAGAGGTTCCTCTTGTTGTCTCTGTAGCGGAGCACGTACCAGTTCACGATATGCTTCGCGTTCACGAGGTCTTGAGAACGCAGTCCAAGACACGGCTGGTAGGTCCCAATTGCCCAGGTATCATCGCCCCAAACCATTGTCGCGTAGGCATCATGCCCTACAAGCAGTATACTCGTGGCTGTGTTGGGATAGTGTCCAAATCAGGTACATTAAGTTACGAAGCTGTCGGATCAACTTCGCGAGCTGGTTTGGGTCAGAGTATCGTGGTAGGAATGGGAGGCGACATGCTGCCAGGTAAATCCCCGCCATACAAGCTGACATGCCATTAACACAGAACAGGCACGACCCTGGCCGATGGACTCAAGCTCTTCTTCGACCATGACGAGACCAAAGGAATCATCGTCATTGGAGAGATTGGAGGCGAGGCAGAGCTCGAAGCTGCGGAGCTTATTAGAGAGCACCGTCGCACATGCCCTAAACCGAAGCCTGTCATAGCGATGGTAGCAGGGCACACGGCGCCTGAAGGAAAGACTATGGGACATGCCGGGGCGATCTGGAGAGACGGAGATGTTACTGCGGAGGCGAAAAGCAAAGCTCTCGAAGATGCGGGAGCTATCATCGTGCCGCACCCTGGTGTTATGGGTGACAAGATGAAGGAGATGCTTGGGATGAAGGTGTTGCCTCATAGGTGAAGTTCAGCGATAGAGCTCGAACATTGTATTGCAGTTCTCTCTTCTAATGTGACTCATCTTTGGCAGTGGTGATCCGGCAGTCCCTTCAAGGTGACAACAGCCATGATCTCTCAGGTAGCACTCTTGGGCAGCCACACAGCTATGGTCCGTGACAGTAGACTGCATGGTACATACGACCATACCTACCAGAGAACTCGGGATCCCGTCCGCTCTCCCATAGATAAGCTGGTAAGGGGCGGATTAGTAGTTGGGTCGGTGACGACCAGCGAATCCCCGCTGTTGTATGTTTTTGCCGTCTTCACCTTTTGTTAGACGACTATTCAAGTTTTTATGCTGTGACCATAATGGTGTAGAATGATGGATGGTGTTGACCAGCTAATTGGCGGCTTGGCTTCAAAGTACAAAAATTTGCATGTATCCGTAACTGTTCCAAACTTACCATAAAACTCTATTAGTTTTAGTTAACTATAGAAACTCAAGATCCTGTTCTGATTTGCACTTGCTCTTAAAGATTGCATTGCTGCTGCCTCGAGGGGCTATATATATATGTTCCTTCCTCTTCTTCCACTCTCCTTGACCAACATCATGAGGTCAGGATTTCTCTCACCATTAAAAACTCAGCATCGACACAACACAGCATAATACAGAACAGTACAGATATCAACGAACATCACTATGAAATGTTCGATCTGGACATCGAACTCGACCCCTTGACCAATAGAGTCTATCTTGGAGAGTATTACAACACTGCGCTTCCAAGTCGATAACCATCAACAGTCCTCCCAATTTGATTTTAAAAGTTCCAAAGACAAGGACTTTCCAATGATTTGGATCAACGGGCATCATGTTCCCATACACATGTTTTCTTCAGACTCGGGGCCCTTTCCTGTGATGGAGTTAAAGTTCACCATCGAAAAAGGCGCCTCTATCCTCACCATCAGTGGACATAGCAAAGTCTTCGACATAACAGGCCTATGTATGATGATTCGAATGCTGGCGAAAGCCTGTCGTCAGGAGCAACTTACATCCTTGGAGATATCGGCAATGGAAAACCACGCAGCGTTTTTTTCATAATAACAACAAGATGCAAAGACACGAAAGGGTCCCTGTCACATTTGTATCGGATCTTCTGTTGCCCCAAACCACATCGTTTCAGGAAAGAAATATCAAGTGGGCTCTATTCTCTTTCGATCGAGGCGTTCTCCAGTACATAAAGGACAAGGGCATGAGTAGTGACAGCCCCTCACAATACCTGGTGGACCTGATAAGGCTCTTACTGCTTTTGTATTGCGAAACATATGCTGTGCACGAAACGACCGAGTCGAACAAGGGACGACTGTGAAATGCTTTCGTACGGTCGATGCACGCGAAGCCCAAGCGGTGAACGGGGGGTATGTTGGGGCACTTCAACACATGACTTGCACCAGCTTTATCAACCCGAGCGCTGTCCCTATCGGGAGAATAGCCATGGATATTCACAATGCCTCATCTCCAGGCGTACTCGGTCAGGATGTAGCACAATACGTGTGGAGTAAGGGCAGAGAATACGACAACCCAAACTTCAATTCCGACGCAATTTTCAATCCTTCGCTGGATATTGCCATAGTCTCCTGGGCTAGGGTTGAATGTGGGAACCCTGAGTATATGTTTCAACCCAACTGGCTTGTTTGGTGTATCAGGGTTCCATGGCATCAGCCTGCATCAGAAGGTCTTGTATATTTCATGCCCCGAAGTTCGTTAGATGACATCGCGGTGGCTGTATCGTTGCGACAGACAGATCTGGAGAAGTTATTAGGATCGAGAGAATGGAATGAAAGTGCGACACTGATCGGATAGTCGAGTCAAATCGCACGGTGTCGATGTCGATAGCAGTATAGATTCGCTCAACGTGAGTCGAAATTAATTAATTCAGGGCTCCATGGCTTTATTTCTTATGATAGGTTTGTCTTATGCGACTATAGCACACAAGTCTAAACTTTACTTATCTTTTCTTCAGAACATCGAGGTCGGAAAGATGCACAAATACCTTACTTATTGGTGTTTTCATCAATAGACTCTCATTTCAATGGCCTTCTCACCTAAAAAGAAGCATCTCATTCACTCTATTCCCATTCGATTGGTGGACCGTAGTATAACCATCATCGTGGCTCATCCCTGTTGTCCTCCCACCAAATGACGTCGAGGCGCCACGAGAACCGGTTTTTAGAGCGACACGCGCCACACCCAAAAGACACAGCATGGCATCACAATGCGTCTTGGTCAACCACCACCAAGAAATGAAACAGCCTATGAGATTTGCCTTGCGTCGTTTCAGATCCTTGCAAGGTGGATGACGTAGCAAGACGCGCAATGTGTATAAAGTGATGTCTTCAGCACGGTCTCACAGTCTGCTAGATTACAAGATAAACAAGACGATAAACGATACACCGGATTCCATATAACTTTATTTGATATTCTTTACAATGGAGTGGACTAAGGCTACCTATAACGAGCAGTACGAGAAGTGGGTTCCTTGGATGGAGGACATATATCTTCGTTGGTTCACCAAGGATAACAAGACAAGCTATGCCGCGAAGCGTACGTTCTCTGCATTCCCCATCATAACCCCCCCTTTCTAACATCATGATAGAAAACCTAGACAAGACCAAAGTCACTGGCATTGAGCAAGTCGACACTCTCCAAGACGGCGTCCATAACCTCGCAGCCGGTCAAGTCGGCCAAGGCGGTCTTCTCCAACCCGTCGGCGACCTCGCATCAAAGGAGGGCGTGAACCGCGCTGAGCGACAAGGCCGTGACGAGAACGGCGGATACGTCAACAAGGATGTCCCAGGCTCTGGAGCTATGAACAGCACCGCGAATGCTGTTGTCGGTGGCGGCCAGGGCGCTGCCCAGGGACTGCAAGATGTTGGAAAGGGTGTTGGTAACACAGTTGGCGGACTGCTTGGTGGTAAGAAGGAGTAAATAATATTGGTGTTTCCTTTGGTGTTTTGGTAATGGACTTGGATACAGGGCTGGGTATACCTTGGGCTTGATGGTCTCGGTAAAGGATACGATACAGGATACGGATAAGCGATACTGTTATGTGAATGCTTAATTATTATTGGTATATACCACGGAGTATACTCTATAGTTCAATACAGATTGATCTCCCTCAAGCCATCGCTTGCGCCGACAAGCTGTGAATGAGTAGGGTCAAATCAAGCCGAGGAGGGAACGTCGATCCAGTAACTTGGTATTTGTTTAGTAATTATTAATTTTGCTATAAACTTGTAATGTACTTGTTGAGTATCCAAGTATTCAACCAAATCAAGGAATGTTTAGTAAATCAGGTTCTGATCCATCAGCTTAGCAGGGTGTAAATCACTGCCAAGTTTCATGTGATACCAACACAACCAATCAGCAGCACCAACATAAAAGAGTGACACTCCTAACCGCTAGTTCGCTCATTCTTGCCGGCGTGAGCCTCAGAATCAACAATAGTCTCAGGGTTGTTGGCATAGTCATCCTCACCACTGAGCTCCTCAAGAGTCTTACGGGCAGTCTCAGGGATGAGGAGAGTAGTGAAGATACCGAGAAGCATGAAGAGAGCGTAGATCTCAAGGACGTGGTCCATCCAAGGGGCCTCGTTCTTGTCGGTGGCACCGTGGGTGCGGAGGATGGAGATGGCACCCTGGCCAATGATGGAACCGATCTTTCCTGAGGCAGCCGAGATACCGTGGGAGGTGGATCGGTAGCGGGTGGGGAAGACTTCACCGGGGACGATGAAAGTGGTGGTGTTGGGGCCTGAGAGTGTAGTGTCAGTTTACGTCTTTTGGTAGTAGAATCAAGACATACCAAAGTTGAAGAAGAACTGGGCAAGGACGTAGATGGCGAGGAGACCGTTGGAGGAGATGTGGTTGTAAGCGAAACCCATGACCTGAACATGTTAACTTTGCAAAACATCAACCACGGGGACAACTTACAATGAAAAGGATAGTCAGGATGATGAAACCACCAAGCTGGATAGTCTTTCGTCCAAGGGTATCAATAGTAGCAACGGAAACCCAGTAACCAGGGACAGCACCAGCCAAGACAATGATGACGTTACCAACAGCAGTGTTGTGCAAGAACTCGTACATGTTGGTGGCATCCTTGGTGGAGTAACCGATAACCTTGAGGATAGTACCGTTGTTCAAGCTGAGACCATAAAAGGCAACATCAAGACAGAACCATGAACCGGCGGTGCCGATGAGAATGGACAGGTTCTTCCACTTGCTGTAGTGCTGGCAGAAGTCGCTCCAGCTGGCCTTGGGGACCTGGAGGTTGGACTTTGCGCTGGCGTGGACTTGAGCACGAGCGATCTCGTCGGTGTCGCCCTCACGCTTGCCGTTCATGTAGGCCTTGACGTCCTCGTCGGCTTGCTCAACGTCACGGGCGACATCGAAGGTGTAACGGGGAGTCTCAGGGATGGTGAGACGGTCTGTATGGGTATCAGTATGTGTTTGGAAGGTCGAGATGTAAGCGACTTACAGTAGAGGGCAACGCAAGCAGGAACGGCACCGAAACCAACAAGAGTACGCCACATCTTGTCAACGGCGACCTGGCAGTCTCCAGTGCAGTGCTTGGTATCAGGGGCACCCTCGAGAGAAGACTTGAAGCCGAGAGTGAGGAACATCATAACGAGAGCGGCGACGAGCTGGCCGATACCCTGCATGGCAAAGACGGCAGCCATCATGGCACCACGCCACTTGGTGGTAGCGAACCTGTGATTTTAGTCAGCCTGAGCATCATAGAACATGAGTGTGAATGGACTTACTCGGAGGTAATAATGGAAGACAGGGGATAATCACCACCAATACCAACACCCATGACCACACGCCAGAAGATGATGAGACCAACAAGCGAGGTGGAAGGCGAACCAGCAGTCAGGGCCTGAGCAAGAGTCGCAAAGATGATGACAATGAGCTCCAGACCATACATCCTCTTACGACCGACAATATCGGCCAACATACCAAACCCAAGCTGTCCAATAACAGTACCAGCAGAAGTCGAAAGCTTGATAGCGTTATCAGAGCTAGTAGCAAGCTTTCCCTTGCCAGGGTAGTACACAATACCCAGCATGATGGTCAACATAGACACGCAGAAGATATCGTAGGAGTCAGTGAAGAAACCGACACCAGCGACGATACAGGCGCGGACATGGTACCATCCGAAGGGAGCCTTGTCGATCTCGGCGAGGGCAAGACGACGACGCTCATTGGGGTCGGCGATGTGAGCAAAGTCGTTGTGGAAGTTGTGGAAGGCATTGTTGCCGCCGCTTGTCTTGGCGACGGGACCAGGAGTGGCAGCCATTTTTGGAAGAATTATTTAATAAAGAACGATATGAAGAATGACTGTACGTGTACTTGGAAAAGGTACCCAGCGGCACGTTCACAAGTGAAATTATCCTTGCAGCCAAGAACAAGCCAAGAGATCTAGCAAAGAACAGAACGATCTAATATATATAAACCGTCCTCGATATTAATCCCCCATACTTCTCTTTTACAAAAATCCCATCAAGAGCCGTCCGAACCGAGACGCACCAGTCAGATTTTGTTTCTCGAGGACATGCTCTTCTAGAACTCGACATGCTATCTCCTGAGTCTCCATGCTCGGTATAGGATGAAGCACACGACAGTTGTAAGTGAGGACGAATAGACGTCGAGCTCCGTTCCCACGTGCATTCGAGCGTTGAGATTGCTTGGCTGAGAGCGTTCCAGGGTCTCGGGACACGGCACGGAATTAGCGTGGCTCCGACCCGCCTTGGCATCAGAAGTGACAGATTGAGGCGCATCTGGACTTGAATGGAGACACCGAGAGAGTAAGCTTGACATTAAGGACTAAGCTTGTTGGTGGTAAAGTTTTGCTGCATTGGGACACCGAAGGCGTTTAGAGTCTTCAATATTCCGGGTATCACGGCTTCAGCTGAAGAGAAGCGTCGATTGTGTTGCCGCTTTAATCCCGCGGGCCAAGACTTGTTCGACTTGGAGAGCACGTGTCTTGCAACGACTCTTCTAAGTCTGTGTCCTCGGATTCTGCCTCTTTCTTTCTCTTGTGACCTGTCTCTTCTTTTCGGGCCGTCGCTGTTGAGGGTGTTGTTGCATTCGCTTATACGCAAGGCTGTCGCATTCTTTGCGCGCTTATCATACGTCAACTTCTCACCTTACTCTTCAAGCATCACCATGTCGGAACCAACAGAACCACCGCCTCTATCAATCGAGATCCTGACCGATCCAAGAGAAAAGAAAGATGCTCTCAAACTCATCGCTGACAGTGTTGCGCAACAGCGTCAAACAGCATCACGCGCCATGATCTTCCACCCAATTCCCCTCTCTGTCTTTATAGCCATTCTTGCGATCGCACACTATGGCGCGGGCATAGGCAAGGACTTCAGCACCATGTTGATCATCTACCCCGGTATTATACTCACATACCTCGTCGCAATTCGATACTTCACCAGTGCGTACATTCGCATCGCCGAAGAGACGAATTGGCTTGACTGGGTGAAGAAGGATGATGTTGAGGATACCATCATCGGGGCGCGGTTCGGGAAGGACATCATCGCTGCAGTGGTCCTTCGACTGGAGAAGAGCAACAAGACCGCCCTCATTCGTGCATGGACAACGAGAGCGCGGTACAGACGTCGGGGACTTGGTGGGGATGTGCTACGTGAGAGTGTCAAGATTGCGAAGCAGAAACTGGGCAGGGGATGCACCGTTGAGTTTGCGCAAGACCATGCAAACAGCGAGATGCCGCTCCATGATCTCTTCAATGCTCCTTTCCTTGCGCGACAAATGAAAGGGAAGAAGGCGCTCAGTGCAGCACTGAAGGATTGGGTGGAGGGCAAAGAGGGACCTCAATAGCGACGAGAGTTGAGTATGTATAAAAGTAATGTAAGTTCACTCACTCACCCGTCTTAGGTCACTGGTCGCTAACATGAAGCAGATATTATTCATATTGCATGCGACAGTGCGCGATGCGATCCTATCTGCTTGACTGAAGTCCGGTCAACTACAACCACCCGAGTCACTGTGACTATTCCGCTCAGAGTGCGCGCAACCGGTTTCGTCTTTCCAAACCAGCGCCTCAAAATATTTAAAGCTGAGATTACGCCAGCAATGGAGCCATGGTTCTCTCCCTCGCTGCCACTTCCACCCGTCCAGCTTCACGTTTGACGGTACAGCAGTATAGTTTATGGCCATTCAGCGTACAGGCCATCTATAATCTTGGTGCCTCGCGATCCAACTGCCGTTATCCTCAGCGTGTTTGATGATTTACAGTTTGGAAGTGATGCTCATCTTTATGCGCCGAGTGCAGTGCCGAAATGAACAATGCAACATAGCCAAATGCCGACAATCATGGGCCATCGCTCTTGTCGCTGCCCTTAATACTATAATAACAGCACGATCTCCCGAAATTACATTCCAAACAAATACGGCCTGCTCTTCGTGTCTTCGCCAGTGTTTTCTGTTGTGCCCGGATAAATGCGACCGTCGATGTCGTGGGCTTCTGGACATCATCTGCAAGTGTCACTAAGGACGACGACCCTGCACATGCGATCCCTGGGTACGAATGCTTCGTAATATGTGCTCAACCTGTGCATTGAACCGAGAAAGTTCTGGAATCGATCGTTAGATATATTGCTGAGCAGGATGCTCAACGACAGGAGACGCAACAGGGAAGCATGTATACGCAGCAACTCTACGAACGAACCACTGCAACCAAGACAGCTGGCATCTCCGAAATGCCTTATGACATCCATCTACTCGAGAGCCTGTTATCTCTGTGTCTCTCTCTTTTCGCTAATTAGGCTGAGGATTACAGTGTTGAGCAACCTCGATGTGCATTGTGCTCTTAAACGACAGACGCCTTCCGAACGAGGCCAACAGTCAGGCTTATGAACAGGACCCGATGCTCCAAAGGCTACTACTGACTAAATTAATGGTTTTATATTTTTCCGCTCTCTGTCGCAAGCTCTCAAAGCCTTCAACCCGCCAGGCATCCTGGAGTTGTGAGCAACCATCACGAACGAAGCGGCCCCAGCCATACTCTGCAGGCATATCGCCATCACACAGCATCAGCATTCTCGCTGAAACCGAGTTTGTATTGATCATTATCCTGCATCAAATTTGGTCACCCAACACCTTTCGTGGTCGCCTAGCATGTTGATCAACTGGGCCTTGAGTCGATCATATAGATACGCGAACATGATCAACCGCGATCGTCGAAATCAGAACCACAGTATGTTGCATCGTGCGATCAAACTAACGCAGACTCCAATGTTTTACATAAAATGTCAATCGCGTACCACCAACCTTTCCCTTCATTCCATGTTCCCCGTTCACCTCATTGCCCGATCTTATACCCGTATTGCAGGAATGTCAACGACGGGCCGTCAGGGATGACAGAGCCCGCACACCGGGGCCTCTCCGCTCCGCTAGTATCTGCTCAGCTGCTCCAGAATGATTTGGGGACTTGCGCGATCAAGGGAGGCTCAAATGAGACATTTACTGGAGCATCGGTAGCGGGTTCCAGGTGATAATTCCCTTCACATTCCTTTGTTGTTTCATCACAGCTTGTTGGGATCATAATGACCAAGGAATTAGGTAAGCGGAGTCGCTATCCTCGCTATGATTCGTGTAAATATTATAGTAAGAAATGGTGAACCCGTATAAGCTATTTCCAGGCTCCAGAGTCTCTCGATGTGGTACCTCATGTCTTACATGACGTTGCCTCTGATATTTCGAGGATTTGTGTGGTACTAGCTCTGACGTTTACAAGCAACATTACTTCCGAATTCATAAACTCAATTATGACTTATTCCTCGACAATTAATTAAGCTTAAAGGCTTGCACGAGCCATAAACAAATGCACGAAAGGTAGCTTTTCGGCGGTATAGGGTAACGATCCTTTGTCAGACTTGCATCGGAGATGCCTACAGCTAGTCAAGGTGATGCATGAAACTCAAAGTCTCAGAGGATAAAAGAAATGAATCATGCATATTCCGAGGCTGCAACAAACCCAGTTCTTACCCTACAACAACATCAAATTGTTGATAATTATGGGCTAAAGATTGACTGTCTGCCAAGCTTTATGTTCATATCGCTTGCAATGGTGGATAAGGAGATCTTAAGTGCTGACAGATGGTCAGAGTGTACCGCTGCGGATCATGTCCCCAACGTGGGGTGAGATGTAATGTCATGGACGTCTTGAAGTGGTGGGATTGGACTGAGAATTTGGTTACTGAATTGAATTCATGGGAGAATGTGAAAGCCAGAGTTTGTCGATGCAATCGTCATCGGCAAATGCGCACCAATTGACTGAGGATTGAGTTGATTGACCGTTGACAAAAGTGCGCCACGATAAGAACGAACCCCTCGCTGGTCTAAACCCTGATCTTATCACGCACATCCTGGCCTCAATCACCAAAGGCTGCAACCTCTCTATCGGCCTCATCTCTCACAGTGATAAGCTTTTCCCAAGATCCAGCCCTAGGCCATCTAGCGATTGAGATCTCAATCTCCTTTTCGCATCAAATTTTCACGTCTAGACAATTTCTTCGCCACCTTAAAAAAACCTCCCGACGCAGGTACCGAGCATGAGAAAACAGGGATTACAGGAGGCACACGCCCCTTGGCAAGACAGCTGGGCAATGCTTAATTTCGGGCCCAAGACCGAATGATAAGGATGTGAATGACGACAGTTGAGATGAATTAGTGCAGCCACTAGAGAGCGATTTTCTAATCAGGAGAAAGGAAAAACCCTGCCTTGCCAGATCGACGATGGGGTTAAAAATATCTCTTCTGCCTGTTACAGTTGCAACGACGCCTCCCCAGCCTTGTTCCCTCTGGAAGGGCATGGGCTGTTGTCTCCTCTCACAGGCCAATTGGGCATCTCTTCACGTGTCGTGGCACATACCTTCACGTGGCAGAAGCTGGAGGAAGTGGAAATAGACTGTAATAGACTCTTGAGAAGAAGAAAGTCAATGGAAGAATGCTGAGAAGCTGCGGGAGTGGCTCTCACAGTGGATCTCGAAATATGCCACATCTTTTGGACGGGCCGGTAGAAGGTTGAATTTTTAATTTTTTTTAATTCTCGACAGGACCAAAACCAGTCCATCATGAGTTTGGCTCCATGTCCGAGCTTTGAGACAACGGCCTCTCCGCTCAACTTCGTGTTTTTCGCATCAGACCACTCCGCTTACTGATCCGATCGGCAAAGCAAAACGTTAGAAGGGATAACAGCATCCATGTGCGTGCGTGCGTGTTCAATGTTGGCCTCTTTTCATTGTTGCTTCAGCGACCTGCCGCCTTGCGTGCACACAGCACCTCACGCGCTGCAACCTGAACATGTCACCAGGTGGCGCTTATTAGTGCGGTGATGGTGAGGGGGGGAAGCACTGTGACGGGCAATTTTCAATGCAAGCTAATCATTATCTCTAAAGCTCAGCTTGATGCTGAATTGAGTTCCCCCTTTAAAAAGCTCCTGATCAATAACGTGGTTCTGCTATTAAATGCTGAGGCATCCAGAGAATGATGCGGTTTCTTTGGTTCATCCCATGCCAGCTGACGACGGCAGGGTTTGCAGGGCAGACACCAATTGCAAGGATGTATTTCTGGGAACCAGCCCCTCTTCGTTTGTCACTGATGCTGGACCGGCAGTGCACGGGTCGTCTGTAACTCTGCACCCTGGTTTCTTATCTCGTGTTGCCCGTGGACATCTTTCCATACGAGTCCATCATCATCTGCTCGAGCAATTGATCAATAAAGTGATGTGAGTTCTCGTTGAAGAAAAGATGAGCATGCTCAAAAGCACGAAGAGAGGAGATATCCCAGTACAGACATCCCTCGTCCCGGTTCACCCGACAATACACACAGAGTTCATCACCAACCCAACTCAGATGCACTGATCAGCATCCTCACTCACTACGCTCACACCCACTCGCCCCGCTCGCTCGCCCTGGAAGTGTTCCATCTACAGACTAGATCATGAATAACAGCACCAGAAAAAGAAAAAAAGAAACAGGACAACCTGCAAAAAATACGAACATTGTCCAAATAGCGCATGTAATAGCTTCCGCACCACCCTCTAGCCCTCCCCATCACAAGCCACGGTTTTCTGTAATTTACCCTGCCTCCAAAGGGATATGCATGCCCCGCGTAAAACAACATGGCGTACTATATCGGATGATAAACAAAAAAATATACCTTCAATTAAAACAAACGCCGCTCATTAGTCTATATGTTATTCGTATATATGCAAAATCGAGAAGGCTTTATCTAGCGGTTTAGGCCTTCTTCTCCACGTTTATCGACAAACTGGGGACGTCGAATGTTACCGTCGTGTTGGCAGAGTATGCTTCTGTTCCCCAGGACATGTAACCGATGTAGTCGGACGATGAGGGGTAATTCGCGTTGTCCATGGAAAGAATCTCCTCGATTAATGGCCAGAGATCACCATCAAACTTTTCGGTGGGCTCGTCGACGTACCACGTCAAGACCTTTTGCTTGGCTTGGTTGGTATCGTAGTAGAGTTTGCTGGTCCGATTAGCATCGCATGCATGACCCCTGCGCGAGAAAGCTTGACTTACAATTCTGTACCATGCAGAGTCTTTGTCGCCAGGGGGTTTGCTCCATTGACGTTGAAGCCGAGAGGTTGTGTCGCAGGTCCAATGGCGGCAAACCACACCATGATTTCGTGCGACGCATCCTCACTGTCCTGTGCCTTCTTCTGATCGCTGTCCATGAACATATCCATCGCGACGTTGGCATTTAGTAGGTTCTTTTTCATCGCGGCGAGATCTGTCTTTGTAGCTTGTGTAGCACCCTTTGCGGAGCCGTTGCCAAGAGCGTATGTCCATTCAAAGTCGATCTCGATCTTGTCAATGGTGTTGAGCTTGGCGGGGAACACGGAGCCGTCGACCTTGATGTTGGGGAAGGCGTGGACAGGAGCGGTTTCGGGGCCTTGAGGATATTCCCATACTACGGACCATCGAGGAGCAGTGGTTTTTGTTGCGTACGTTTCATTGTTGTTGATGTCGACCTGCCATGGTCAGTATCGGATGGGAGAGCTTGGTGTCGCATGATAACATGGCATGATATGCATCATGAGGAGGTATCATGATAGAAACGTAGAGGATTGACTTACATATAAACATAAACCTCCGTCATCGCCTTCGTTCCAACCCCACTGATTAGGATTGACTGCGCGACAGTTAGCAACGGTACAATCGTTGCACAAGACTCGATCCCATTCCGAGTTACACAGAAACTCGATGGCTTGTACTCACGTGTGTATTCTTGGCCCTTGGTCCCAGGATGTATACCATAAGACTTTTGACAATGCTGTTCCGTCGTAATGCCATTCTTCTTCTTGGGTGCTGTCGGTTTCGGATCTGGCTTGAACAAAGGCGGTCCACCCGATGCTTCACGCGAACTGTTAAGGCCGATCAACACACCCAGCGTGATGGCGATAGGAAGGGCCAAGAGGCCAAAATTGACGAGGAACCGGATCGTCATGGTTTCTGCTGGTGTTTCTGAGCAGAGAAGAGAGAGAGGATTGAACTGAATTGACCTGGACCTCCAAACAATGGAGGAGGGAAAAATGAACAAGCTTTTGCAACTGCGTAGACGTTATCATTCGCACAGGCTCATTATCCCCAAATTGGCCGCCAGCCAACGCAATGCACACTCCCTCCCTTGCGTAGGCATGCGGAGTGGCCAGTGGAGTGGTCCTCTGTGGAAATGCCGACATGCCAATCACGGAGCGCACTGGGCAAGCTGATAGCACGCTCGCAGCTGAAAGTGCCCCTGATCTAAACCCGGGATTGACCCCTGCACTGCGATACGAAGGGGGGTGTTGCGTTAGTGTTGTCTGTTAGTTGTTCCTGGATTAGTGCAGCGTGGTGTAGTGTACTCCGTAGTGTCACGGCATGCTCGGGTGGTTCGCTCGTGTCAATGGGCCGGAGCTTGTTTATTCCAAGAATAAACCAATGCTGAATCGATACTGCACTGCACATACTTTGCAAAGACTGGGGGACGTGCCAGTTGGGAACCTACCTCACCTACCTGAACTCAAATCAACACCCCCCCATCCGATCTGCCTCTTGTCTCTATGTACTCTCCTCCTCTCTCTCCCTTGTTTTTTTTCTTCTTCTTTCTACCTTAGTCAAGCTTCTCTCGTTTTCTTGAACTCTTGGTGCTTCTTTTCCTTTTCACACATCGTTTGCAGAAGTACCAGTCACTCGTTATAACCAAGAATATCCAAGGTTCGCCAAGATACGCCATTGACTTTTTATCGGCTTGCATACTTTTTCGTACCACGTTGTACCTGCGGTACCCAAACGCATGCGTCTCACCCGTCCAGAGTCAAGATGAACGGGCATCATGGCTATGCAGAGGGGGAGCCGGAGAGGGAGTATAGAGAGATGGTAGAGATCGACGTCCAGCGTCAACATCAGCAGCAGCATGAACAGAGGCAGTATCAGCAGCAGGAGTACTTCCAACAGCAAGACCTCCACTCTCCATACGGCCCCCCAGAGCAGCAATACACGCCGTATTCGCCCTATCAGTCATCAACCGAAGAGTTTCAGGGCCGTTCTGTCACTGAGCAGGGACGACCTGCTAGGCCTTCACCAGCGCACCTTGACGATTACAGTCCAGCGCCTGAATGGCCTCCGCACATTGCCAATAGTCCTGGGCAGTACTTCAACGACACACCGGGTGGTTCGCGGTCTGCGTCGCCGACACTGCGAAGCGGTAGAGAAACACCAGCTCGTCTGCATCACCACCCGGGCAATTCGTCCGTCGACTGGAGACCATCCAGCCTAATGGTCAGCTCCCGCACCCTTGTCAACAAATCGTCCAACGTCACTGACTCCGTCAAACAGAACCAGAGCCACCAGAGTCTCGCTGCACTTCTGCCCGGCGGGGGTTCGCCTCAGAGCAGCAGCGCAAACACACTTTATAACAAGGATTATATCGTTGACAGCAGCACTATCCAGCATGTGCATAAGCGTGACGATGCTGAGATCTGGGGAGGTTGGAAGCGATGGGTGTTTAAACTTGTGCCTGTTCTCACGTTTGCGAATACTGGGCTCTACATGGCGTATCTTGCGCTGAGAATTGCTTGTGTTATTTGGGCGCAGAATGCGGCGGATACGACGTACGCTGGTGCGTGGATCTTCATTGGTGTTGAGATCGCAACGGCTATTCCGTCATTGATGCATAACACGTGGACAATGTGGTCGATGAAGAAGAGAAACCGCCCGAAGCTGCGATTGACAGGCAATGACGTGCCAACTGTCGATGCATTCATCACTTGCTGCGGTGAAGATGATGATCTGGTTATGGATACGGTGCGAGCGGCGTGTGATCTGGATTATCCCCGAGATCGATACAGAGTCATTCTGCTGGATGATGGAAAGTCTTCTGGTCTGGAGGAAGCATGTGCCAAGTTGTCTATGATGTACCCGAACCTGTACTACATGGCTCGAGTCAAGATCCCCGGTCAGCCTCATCATTTCAAGGCGGGTAACCTGAACTATGGTCTTGATGAGGTGCACAAGCTGCCCGGAGGAGCCGGTCAGTTCATGGCAGCTCTGGATGCTGATATGGTAAGTCATTCTCGCTCATTGAACAACGGCAGGCTTACAATGGTAGATTCCCGAGCGTGACTGGCTCCGTGCTATTCTTCCTCACATGCTCATCGACCCCAAGATGGCTCTCGCATGCCCTCCCCAGCTCTTCTACAACACCCCTCCCTCCGATCCTCTCGCCCAAAGTCTCGATTTCTTCGTCCATGTCATTGAGCCCATCAAGGACGCTCTAGGTGTCGCTTGGTGCACTGGATCAGGCTACGTCGCTCGTCGTGAAGCTCTCGACGAGATTGGTAACTTCCCTCTTGGATCTCTGGCTGAAGATGTCGCTACATCTACTCTCATGCTCGGTAAGGGCTGGAAGACTGCTTTCATTCACGAACCTCTGCAGTTTGGTACTGTTCCTGAAGACTATGGCGGTCATCTCAAGCAGCGAACACGATGGGCTATTGGAACAGTTGATACCTCTTTCAAGCTGAACTTTTGTCTTTGGGGCGACAAGGTTCGCCAGATGACCACCGCTCAGCGATTCTCAGGATTCTTGTACGCTTCGTTGAGCATGTACACCATTCTGCTCACCATTTCGCTCTTCGCTATTCCTGTCATCCTGATCATGCAGAAGCCTCTTGTGGCATATGCCACCGACGAGCAGCTCCGATGGTTGGTCCGCGCGTGTTTCGCATCCGTCATCTCCAATCGTCTCTGCGAGTTTGCTCTCTTCATTCCCGCAGGATATCACACCGGTCAGCGAGGCTCGCGATACCAGCTCTGGATGTCTCCTTACATCGCTCTCTGCCTCATCCGATCATTCATCCTGCCAACATGGCTGGGTGGTCAAACGCAAGCCTTCAAGCCAACAGGTTCGCTCGGCTCAGCCCTTAACGAGCGCGACCCCAAGCTCCGAAAGAACATGTTCCGACGTCTCTGGGGCATTCTCATCAACTACATGGCTCTGTTCCACTTCGCCTTTGTGTATCTCACCCTCGTCGCTGTGGTTCTCACATCGTTCCGATCATTCGTCACGACTCACACCGTTCGCGACACACTCACCGCCCTTCTCACCCACGCATTCTGGCCACCTCTCACTTTCCTCTTCATCTGCAGTTCACTCTGGACACCGATCTCGTACGCCATTGACCCGCCGGCCATGCCCGACCGCGAGGACCTGCTGAACCGAGATCCAAAGACGCAGGTGGCGCATCCCACCACCCAGAGCAAGAAGATTGCTTTTGGCGGTCAGGCTGCGTGGTTCGAGTTGGAATACACGACTACTACTATTTATACATGCCTGGTCTTTGTGTGCTCATTCATCTTCTAGAAATGAGATGGGTCATAATAACGAAATGAACTGTAACGATAATGTACGAGGGCTGATACATACGAGGGAGGCAGCCCATGCTTGGTGGGTGAGATTGAAAGGCGCAAAGACCAATTGGCATGGGTACTCATTGTTTGCTACTGGATTGTTTTTTTTAACATGGTATAGTACATAGTGCACGCATCGCATTAAACATAAAGATAGAGATCAGCCCTTAGGCGGCATACGAATAATAGAATGGCATCAATTATCACATGAACCTCGGGCATCGATAACGAGTGAGACGGAGAAATCTAGAGCTAAAATTACTAAGCGCAGTCTTCTGCAGTTTGATGCCTAGACAAAAGCGTTCAATGCATGCAAGATGATGATGAACGCTGAGGCAAGAGAGTTTGAGGTCTCCGAGCTGGGATCTCAGAATACCAATCAAAGGCCTAATGAGTTGAAAGTTAAAGCAAAGGTCCCCTGAGTTCCTCGTCAACTTACATAAGGTTTATCCAGTTTGCCTTGTTCTAAAAGTTGACTGTTTCTCGTCTCTAGCGACCGAGGTCGCGTTTTCTTACCGCGCGTCTCAATTGCCTTCGATTGAGCTTGGAACCTCACGCATGAAGCATTGAATCAGTGTCAACGTGTGAAACCTTGACTCGAACAGGCTTGACTCAAGAAGAGGCGCTTAACCTTGGCCCCAGTCCACAAAAGCTCCCTTGGTCCGTACCTACGCGACTCAATGAGCACCACAAAAGTAAAAAAAAAACCTCTCAATTTTATTTCATCTGGCGGAACAACTCTTGTTCCAGAAGTCTTCTGCGGCGCTCTAAATAACGTGACCATTCAGCCACTCACGAAAGGTCAGACCCTTATCTGCAGTGGTGTGCTCCACTCTCTTCAGGAACTCAAGACAAGCATGTGAGATTAGATCTTCTCTTCTCGAAATTGCCTCTTCCCTCTGCCTTTAGCCTTTTCGTATCAGAAGAGGCGATCCCACGGTACACGTCTTCTCTCACCGCAATTGAAAGAGCTCAACAAAATTGTAGCATAGCATAGCAGCAAGGCTCCCTTGCAAGAGTATACCCACTCGGTTAACCTCTGTGCTAAGCTCACAGCTTAAGGGTCCTTTTTCGTTCTCCACATCGTGAACACGTCTCCCTCAACTCTCCATGATCTCCCGCACATCGTGGGGCCGTGATTGGTCTGGCACGAGTCCAAGTTCTGGACCCATGAATAGGGGTCCCTGAAGTTTGGCGGTCTTGTCAGAAGTTTTTTTTTTTCGTATGCTATTTCGGATTAGGTCAAGAGCCGTAATCCTGAGACGAGGTCTGGTCTGGTATCGGTACGGAGTACGGTAGCTTAGTAGAAATAAATAATAAGAGCTTTGTTGGGGCGGGAACCTTTTTCTTCTCCCCGTCACCCCCCGCCTCTCTTCTTTCTCTCCTCCTCTTTAAACTTTGCTTCTCTTCCTCTCGAGTGAATCTTGACAATTGCATCTTCTGCATACGTTAGCACAATGGCGACTCGACAGCGAACAGCCACCACTGTTGTGGTCGAGGACCTCCCCAAGGTAAGTCGGTCAAGAAGCTCCCCTCGTCGCACTCCTAACTCGTGCTCAGGTCACTCTTGAGGCCAAGTCTGAGCCTCAGTTCCCCGATATCAAGACCATCAAGGATGCCATCCCCGCGCACTGCTTCCAGCCCTCGCTCGTCACCTCATTCTACTACGTCTTCCGCGATTTTGCCATGGTCTCTGCCCTCGTCTGGGCAGCTCTCACCTACATCCCCAGCATTCCCGACCAGACCCTCCGCGTCGCAGCATGGATGGTCTACGGCTTCGTCCAGGGTCTCTTCTGCACCGGTGTCTGGATTCTCGGCCATGAGTGCGGCCACGGTGCTTTCTCTCTCCACGGAAAGGTCAACAACGTGACCGGCTGGTTCCTCCACTCGTTCCTCCTCGTCCCCTACTTCAGCTGGAAGTACTCTCACCACCGTCACCACCGCTTCACCGGCCACATGGATCTCGACATGGCTTTTGTCCCCAAGACCGAGCCCAAGCCCTCCAGGTCGCTCAAGGTTGCTGGCATTGACGTTGCCGAGCTTGTCGAGGATACACCCGCTGCTCAGATGGTCAAGCTCATCTTCCACCAGCTTTTCGGATGGCAGGCGTATCTCTTCTTCAACGCTAGCTCCGGCAAGGGCAGCAAGCAGTGGGAGCCCAAGTCTGGCTTTGCCAAGTGGTTCCGGGTCAGCCACTTTGAGCCTACCAGCGCTGTTTTCCGCCCCAACGAGGCCATCTTCATCCTCATCTCCGACATCGGTCTTGCTCTTATGGGAACTGCTCTGTACTTTGCTTCCAAGCAAGTTGGTGTTTCGACCATTCTCTTCCTCTACCTTGTTCCCTACCTGTGGGTTCACCACTGGCTTGGTAAGTTCGAGATCAATCGATCGATCGACTTTTGCTAATTGATTAGTTGCCATTACCTACCTCCACCACCACCACACCGAGCTCCCTCACTACACCGCTGAGGGCTGGACCTACGTCAAGGGAGCTCTCGCTACTGTCGACCGTGAGTTTGGCTTCATCGGAAAGCACCTCTTCCACGGCATCATTGAGAAGCACGTTGTTCACCATCTCTTCCCGTAAGTCAGCTGTCTCGATGGCACCAATTCACATCTAACACCTCGCAGTAAGATCCCCTTCTACAAGGCTGACGAGGCCACCGAGGCCATCAAGCCCGTCATCGGCGACCACTACTGCCACGACGACCGAAGCTTCCTGGGCCAGCTGTGGACCATCTTCGGCACCCTCAAGTACGTGGAGCACGACCCTGCCAGACCTGGCGCTATGCGATGGAACAAGGACTAGAGCTCCGGGTCTGGTACTCGTACTGGTCTGAGGCAAAGTGCTAGGACATGATAGACAATTGTGATAGACATAAACGATAGATCAAGTTAGACACGACACGCGACATACGCGATTAGAAGAAACTAGACAAGCTAGAGCACTTGGCTTTCGCGCTTGGGACGCAATAAAACGGAGTTTGTTTGTTAAACTGGAGATTGAAGGCATTTGTTGAGTGAGCAAGTGAGGCACAGCCTGAGATCCATGATTCAATCCCCGCACTTGTCGCCTCCGGGGCGTTTAAATTATCTTCCGCGAGATGCCAAGTCCGCGTTCCGCCACTGGAGTCTCAGAATGTGACGAGACCAAATCGTGAAACACTGAGATAACAGGATAAATCAGATATCAACTCTTCTCTAGCGCAAACATGAAATTGGGCAACACCATAGATATGTATCCTCGCATTTTGCCACGATAAGGGGTGATTTTCAGGAGATTGTCAAGGTTCAAGCCCATGCCAAGGCACCCTAGAACCCCCGAAGCCCCTGTTAATGCGGCGGAGTTTGGCGGGCTTTCCGCTGCGCCATATCCGACAATCTGTGAGTGACATTGGAGGTTTCAATCAATTGAGATCTGTTCAATTAAGAATCGATATGGATCCAGCGCAATCAAGTAGAAGAAAAGGTGAGATTACGATACAATTAAAGGTAGATATCGATCTAACGTCATTTTGTAGCGTGCGATTACTGCGTGTCGCGGAAAATTAAATGCGACGGGCGCAAACCAACATGCTCGAATTGTACACTATACGCGGTTACCTGCAAGACGACAGTAACAAGTCGAAGAAAGGCACCTCGCAATGCCGAAATCACTCCGGCGCTCTCAGCGCAATCTGAGCCCCAGTAGGTACTTGCGATTGAGTTTTGTCTCCATGTTGTTGATGATCGCAAAGGCCCCACCGTATGACCGCTCTTGAAGAGCGCTTAGCCAACATTGAGGCTCTTTTAACGGCGCTTGGTGGGCGACCGGTTAGAGCACCACAAACACAGCCAGGGCTCGATATTTCTCTCAGCAATATCGATGGTTCCGAGTCCTTAAGTAATTGGGGCATTTCGCCTATTCAGACACCCTTGGACGTAGCCCATTGCCAACATACAGCTGTCTCAAATGCAGACTCTCAATTGACAAAGTCTGCACCATCAGATCAGCTCGAGCTCGCTCCTCTATCCGAAGTCCTGCCACTCGTGGACAGCTATTTCCGTAATTACAACACCATAATCCCTTTATTTGAAGAGAATGCATTCATGCGCATGCTTCTCGATTGGTACTCTTCATCCACCAAGCGCTCTACGGTCGCATGGGCTGCTATAAATGTCATCTTGGCTATCAACTATCGCGTCCTTGAGGGAAAGACAACGGACGACCATGCGTTTTCCCAAAGCATTCGTAATGTACGCTCTGTAATGTCGGAGTTAATGATGCAAGGCCAGGATTTGATGGGACTGCAAGTGCTTCTGGGCATGGTGATCCTGTTCCAAGGGTCTTCAGAGGTCCAACTCGCTATTGTTCTAATTGGGAGTGTCGTTCGGCTCGCGCAGAGTCTACGGCTAGGCTCGAAGAAAGCATTGGCAGGACTGTCGAAATCGGAACAGGCACATAGAGCTCGTTTGTTCTGGCTCACATACATCTATGACAGGGTAGGTTGAACTCGCCAACTACACCCATGATACTAAGGACTGGCAGGAAATGGCTCAAAGGTCTCAATGCCCATATCACCAGCCCGACTGTGAAACAGACATGGACCTGCCAGAAGTGAACCCTGAAGAAAATCTTGGTGTTATCACATCATCAACCGACACCATTCGGTTCAACTACCTCCGTTCATGCGCCAAGTTTGCATTCATCCAAGGAAAAGCCCATGATCTTCTCTACAGCCAAAAGTCCCATACTCTCGCACCAGAAAGGAAAGCCAGATCAATCGACCTGATAGATGAATTGCTAAAAGAATGGGTGGACGAAATACCCCCAGAGCTTCGTACCAGAGAAGGTATTGATGAGAGGCTATCCCCATTAGCAAGGGATATGATGGCAAATCTGTGGTCTCGCCATATTGGGATCCGGATCAAGATTCAATCGATATTCACCTTTGAGGATACGTGGATCAACAGAGTGAGGCGGTACCTGTCACCTGCTGTGATAGATATCAGCGACGATGTTGATGGGGAGGTTAGAAGAGCGGACCTTACACCTCTACCAGCTGGGTGGGACGAATGTGTTGGATATAGTCGAGTTTGTTTAGAACTGATTAGTTCGGCAAAGCTGACAGAGTATATCCTATGGTAAGTCCCCAACCTATATTTACTGATAGTACTGACAGACGTGACAGGCTTCATACGTGCACTGCACTCCCATGCCTGATCCTCATCATAGTCAACATGATCGAGTTTCCAGACCACAATCTTGTCACACAAGATCGAAAGCTTTTGGATAGTTGTTTTGGAGTCTTTGACGGTCTGATAAAATATCTGCCGAAAGAGCCGTTTGACACAATACTCTCTATTTCTCATCAGTTGGATCGAAGGGCTAAGGGGCAGGTTTACCGCTCTATGCTGACGAAAGGGGATGCTTCTTGTGAGAGTGATTTCCAAATGAGTCCCTCGACTGCGTGGGCACTTTTGGATGACATGGAGTTTTAGTGATAGGATAACTGGCCGACATATATTGAATGTTCAGCAGTGTCTCTAACAATATCTTATCTCACAAAGCGATGTCAGGTAAACATTAGTATGCAAGAGACATGACTGAATATTCTCATATAGACGGCTATCATATTCTATGGTATAGCGCCCGCAGTTCCCCTGATAGCCCTCTCGTTCTCCTTGGTCAACTCTACACCAAAATACTTCCCCAAAGCTTCTAATCTCTCTTCTTCCGTCTTGAAAGTCTTTTCCCACTTTGTCTCTCCACCCTTTCTATACTTGAATAAATTCCCATCGATGATAAATGCACCATCAACGTCACCACCCGCATTTTTCAAGTTCCTAGCGCTTCCATCTGAATAATCCTCCTTTTCAGAAGTGAACTGCACACTGACAACCTTGAAAGTGAAGAAGCTGGAAGGACTTTTCAAAGGAGACATGTTGAAGACTCGGATATCTTCTGGCAGAATCTCGAAGTCCGTGAAGCACCATTGAGGAACCCACTCGCCTCCGTCATGGGATCGATATTCGTATATCCAGAGCTTTTGATTGCTGACATTTTGTGCGATGATACCGTAGCGCAATCGCATTTGAACACCGCTTGATCCCTGGTGAACACGTTCATGCTCAACTTCCAATGGCTCAGTGGGATTTCGTCCCCCAAAGCCAACATCAACGGCATAAGTCTTCCCAGCAATAATCACCAAGCTGAGACAATGTGAACTACCGCCAAATCTTTGAGTATCGGGGTTAAAGACCCTTGCCCCAACCATGTAGGTATGATAACCCAGCGAGAGAAGAACTGTGTTGAACAAAGTGTTGTTCTCCATGCAATAACCGCCTCGCTTCTCACCTACGATCTTATCATAGAGATGATCGGCGTTGACGTCGACGATGCGATGCCATGAGTAGTGAAGGGTAAGGTTCTCAAAGGGAACTGTGAGAATTTGTTGTTTTGTCAAAGTGTCGAGGTAGGACCGTTGATCTTCGGATGAGAGGTTGCTGACGTCGTACAGACGATCAGATGCCGGGAAGGCAATTCGATCGTAGTACTTCTCGAGCTGAGACTTGCTGTATCGAATTCGATCCGCCATAATAGATTCCTCGGAGGAGTTTATACGGGTACCAAACGTTTCATCAGTTCTAGGACTATTTATTTGGTTGTCTTAACGTCGGTTAAGGGATTTGTCATCCGTCGGGCGGCTATGGGAGTCGGCTTTTGGAGACTCGCGATGTGGATCATGTTGATGGTAATGAGGTCATTGGTCAATTAAGAATGTGACGCTATTGAAGTTAAGCCGCGACATCGTGGCCTGGCCGTGATCCGGAGCATGTTCACGTAAACGTTCTGTTGTCAATGAGAAGTAAGCATGTAGTGTACCATAGCCATTAAACGCCATTGGTTACGAGCTTAGCAGTTTTCGCCGTTATCGAAACTCAGATAGCATTTGTAGGTAGACTGTGCCGTAGAATCGAGACCACGGAAATGACTGAGATACTGATAGGGCCCAAAAGTAAAATTAACATAAAAGATTTATTGGATAAGATGTTAAATATTGTTTCTTCATCGGCAAACCAATACGCAGAACATCATGACGTTCTGGAGTTCGAATGCCTGGGAGTTCCGTGGAACTCCGACCTACCCGGAACTCCAGCCAACTCCGCCAAGCGAAAGGATTCACTGATGATATTGCAGCCCATGCCAGGAAAGCCATAGAATTTAATTTATATAAATAATACAAGATTCAATCCGTAGTCATGACAATTCTCTCTATCCAAGTTCATTAGCAAAGTCGGCGTGATAGTATACGATACTCCGGAGCTGCCACAGCCGCTCACGACTTGCACCACCAGCATGACGGGAACGATCATCATAACCGGTGCCAATGGCTCTCTCGCCTTTGCTTACATATCGCACCTCATGAAGACCCATCCATCCTACACCATCCTCGCCACAGTCCGCGATGTATCTCCCTCCGATCCCAACACCACCCAACTCGCATCCCTCCTCTCCTCACACCCCAAATCCACCATCGAGGCTCTCGATCTCTCTCTTCTCTCAAATGTACGAAGATTCTCTGAGAAAACAGCAAAGAGAATAGCTGCTGGTGAAATACCACCTATAAAAGCCATCATCTGTAACGCTTTCACAATGTCTGTGTCAGAGCAGGTTTATACTGCCGATGGTTTTGAGAGAACTTTTCAGGTTAATCATTTGTCTCATTTTGTTCTGGTACTAAAGTTGATTGGGAGCATGGCTAGTGATGGGAGGATCGTTATGCTTGGTTCGGATACGCACTATACAACTCGTTCTCATCCGCTTTTTAAGCAACGACCGGGTATTCCAGAGGATACTGAGCTTCTAGTCAAGCCGAGGCCGGATAAGAAGGGAAAAGAGTATGATGGGGGATTTCATCGGTATGGAAACTCCAAGTTGGCGAATATCATGTTCATGCATGATCTCAACGCCAAGCTTGAGAAGGTAAGCCTATCTCATCGCCTCGATATCATCCAGCTGACGTACCAGAACCCCAAACTCTCTGGTATCACAGCTATAGCAATGGACCCCGGCGGCATGGTCGATTCCCGTGCGCACAGGATTCAGACGCCGTTCATGCGGTTTGCTTTTAGTCTTGTGCTTATATCACTCCCTGTTCTTCGCCACTTCACAGATACTATGCGGCCAGCAGCGCAATCAGGTCGAGAGCTGGTTGAGCTGAGCGTTGGTGAGAGATTCAAGGGCACGAAAGGATATTTTATGGGTGTCAGGCGAGAGGAAGAGGATATTGCATGTATGGATGTCCATAAGAGGGAGTTGTTGTGGAACGCTTGTTGGAAGTGGGCTGGGATGAAGGAGGAAGAGACTGTTTTATTGTGATGACATTGAGGTTTAGGACTTGCATTATTGAGGGTATGATAAGGCATCGAGAGGGAGGTGTCTTTCTACTATTTGCTGTAAGATCAGAAGTAAGATATTATCAACGGCAAGTAAATTCCGTGGAAGAAGAACGCAGAAGAAGCAAGGGCCGATGGATAGAAACAAGAGCTAAACTGCAGATGGAAGACAGCAAATGCCATCATAAGTATGATCATAAGATATTGAGTCTCAATTTCTATATTCAAGTCTACGGGACCCATGTACACCTGACCACCAAACATACCGAAACAGAAAACGCCCTCTAAGAGCCATGAATGGACGTTTTAACGCTTTAATACAACTGCGACGTGTTAGTAAAGCTCCTCAAGCAGCGACTCAAGTTAACTTACCCAGTTGAGCAGCCACATCACTCCAAGGATGGCTGCAACGCGCATGTGAAGGCCAGTCGTAACCGACTTGGCAAAGTCTTTCGCGCGGTCCAAGTGGACGTTGTTGAGCATGGGCATGTTCTCCCACACAGGCTCGACAATCTTCAGCTCGCCCTCATCTTCATCCTCTTCCACAATCTCTGGGATTCCCTGCTTTGGCTTAGCATCGCCCAGGATGAGCTTGACAATTCTACCAGATGCTTCAGCGACCAGGTGGCTGATCCAGAAGAAGATGGGGACAAGGACTGCGAGATCTCGCCAGCGGTCATTGAGGAGGCTGGCATCGCCCTTGAAGATATCCAAGAGGAGGACTCCCTTCGTGTCAGCGGCCAGGAAGACGTGGAACTGCAGGATGAAGGTCTCAAGAGAGCATCGACCGAGCCACGCTGCGGCGGTAGAGTAGTAGTTCCTCATGGTAGAAGTCGCGTTTCGGAGAGCGATGAAGGCAAGAATAGGCACCGCCGCAACGACCGGGTGCATCATGATATAGACCTTTCTGTCGCCAGTGTATGTGCAAAGGTAAGCGTAGCCGAGGATTGACAGGACCGAAGGAATGATGGCAGCTTTGAAGTTGGTGTACCAAGCAGAATCACGCTCGAGTCGCTGCTGCGCAACACCAGCAAGCATGCCTACAAACACAATGGCTCCATCAAGAGTGACTCTGAACATCCACTCGTCGAGGTTCCACTTGATGCGGAAGACGACATCGAGGATTGCGAAAGCCCATTGGGTGAGTGGGGTGAAGTTGAGAATGACTGTAACGATGATGAAAGAGGCAAAGATCTTGCTCGTGACGATCTTGACACTATCGTTGAAGCCAGAGCAGATGGCCATGGTGGCATAGACGACCATGAACCAGAAGCTGACAAGAGGCGCAAAGTAGTAAAACATGTAGTCAGTTCCCATGACGTAAGGAAGGGCACAGCTCAGTATGTTCAAGCGTAGCATGACACTTGCGATACGACGGAATGAAAAGTCCTTCTTGGACAGGAAGTAGATGGTATGTCCGTATCCAGTCTGGAACAGGTAGGCAGCGACAAGCAACCGGATGAAGATGTAGATGGGCAGATTGCGAATTGCACCAGTCCAATGGTAAACAAGAATGGTGGCCTGCATCCAGCCCTTCCACTCTTCAGTCTGATCTCTTGAGAGGACGCCAGCATCCTCATCAGCTGTCATAGTGGTAGTGCTAGGGGCGGCGGCAGCCTCAGCAACAGGGAGTCGAGGCGCACGGAACTTGGTCTTGCGTATGGTGAGTCCGGCAATGATGAGGCAGATTGCAATGAGGAGGTAGAACTCGTTAGGGATAAACTCCTTCATGCCCTTGGAAAACAGATGGGTACGGTCGGCAGCGAAACAGTAGAGAAGAGAGACAGCAAACATGCCAACCTTCATATCGAGCCACTTGATCTCGATGGACGAGACGAGAGTGATGCCCTCGTAGCAGATGCACGCAATGACGTAGAGAGTAGCGAGGCCGAGAATGGCAATCTGAACCCATGATCGCGAGCCGTAATCTGTGCAGCAGGTTCGAGTGTAGGGGTACCCGTTCATTCGATCAAGCTTGGCGTTGCATCGGGCATTGAGCAGAATGTTAGCTTTGATCTCAGCGACGGTGTCAATGACGTGGAAGCCGGTCTGGGTCCTGTCGACGATAGCCTCAGGCTGATTGAGTGAGAGTTGAGGGAATGCCCGGAGCAGACGGAGGTTATGCTCCTCTTCCTGGCTGTAGATGACCTTGTCAATGTTTTCGACCTCGCCCTTGTGAATACCCTTAGGTCCAGTGCGGGACTTGGGAAGTTCATTGTAGTATGGAGGTGCGACGGGGGCGAGGAAGACCTCATTACCAATGCCCTCAACAGGGTCCATTGGTCCTGTACCGAATTTGGTGAGGTCTCCAAAATGGAGGATCTCGGTGATGTTGTCCAAAGCCACGGCGAATCGCTTGTCAGACTCGTTGCCGAAGAAGTTGCCAGCGTACCAAGCACCGGCGCCCAGCATGATGAGACCAGGATCGGAGCCATGGTGCTTCTCTTTTCGCATCGCTTTCTCTTCAGCGGACTCCTCGACCTGGTACTGCCTGTGCTTGTCCTCGCTGATTCGCTCGAGCTGTTCTCGGAGAGGGTGGCCTGGTTCGGTATGGTAGAACGGGTTCCAGATGTGCAGCATTCGGACGCCATTGAAGGTTGTGTTGTAGCTTCGGTGAGGCTTAGCCTTCTTGCGACCTTCCATGGCCTTCTCACGATCCAACTAATTACCAGTCAGTAGCAGAACAATGCGCGGATGCGGACATGATTTACCAATCGCGCAGTGCCCCAGTATATCTGTCGTGTCGTCGAGTCGCCCGAGAAGACCAAATGGCGATCACCCATGCAATCCTTTATGTCCTGCGCCGTGTAATGGTGCAGCATACATCCATCGGGTTGCCAATTGGTGAATGGCTTCCTCGCACCCGTCTCATCCGGAGCATGGATCCAGCTTCCATTTCGTTCACTCTCGCCCAGCAGCGCTCTACATCGATACGGATCATCTGAAGAATAGACATTGTGAAACGTCAACGAGCCCAGCAAGACCAGACAAAAGACGATTGGGAGAAACCTCGCCGCAAAGGCCATGAGCCGTGATTGTTCCGACATGATGCAAGAGAATGTGGTTATGCGTCGGATGTAGGCCAAGAGTCTGCGAAGTGACAAGATGAGAAGATAAAGGGCTCTCTTGGCCGCGGACAAGTATGAAGAGACATTCTGGTGGCGTAGGAAGGGTTGCGTCCCTTGCTTTACCCCCTGAGACCGTTGGGGCATGATGGTATGAATGGAGGGCGCTTGGAATGAACTAACGGCATGCCTAGATTGAGTGTGTGTCCAAAAGCAGTTGGATTGGATTGGGTAGAGGAAAAGGAGAGACAGGAGCTAAAAGCCACGGGGAGAAAAGGGAAACAAGCTGATTCATAGAGTGATCAGCAAAGGAGAAGGAATGAATGAATGAACGGATGAGGTAAAGGTAGGGCAGTAAACGAAAAAAAGAAAAGAAAGAGAGACAGAGTCAAACAGCCGATGATATGATACCTAAGGTACTGTACAATGTAGGTAGTGTCACCTGTCACAACGGCCACGGACGCGGAAGGCAAGCTATTACGGATACTTTATTACACACAGACAGACAGACAGACAGACACACACACTTCGACCCCTAGAAGAGAACCCCTCAAACGGAACAGGAATCCCTCCCGCTTGCAAGGTCCCCTCATGTCAAGCTCAGTAGTTTATTGCTAGTCTCCCCTCCGTTGCAGCACGGACATGGCACTACAGACCAATAGCCAGCGCCACGCAATAAAATATAAGCAACCCCTGACTAAACAAGCAAGGGAGCGCTTTTCAGCTTGCGTGCCAGCACCCAAATCAGCCCCAAGCCCCCTGCATTCCGCCTAAATAACAAGCTTTTCCCATTCCCGTGCCAATTTTTTCTTCAGTGTTTAAGATTAGATTAGGTTGGAAAAGTTAATCGCGTGCGTGGCCTGTTTTTTCCCCCACTGATCAAATCAAAAGGAGTAGTCTGCATATGGATAATATTAACCTTATAAATTAAACAAAAACTCAATCAATTTGTTTGTTTCCCTGCGATGTTTATTGCCGGTTTTGTTGCCGCGGTCAACCCTCGGTTTGTCAGTTCATCAAAAGCGCCACTGAGAACAGCGCCACTTTGACACATCCAGCGATTGCTTGCCCTGATCTTCAAGGACAGATACTTATGTACAGCAGGGGATACATAGGTAGCTTATGTACCTACGTGTTCCCCGTCTCTCTCGTTTCTTTTGGGTGACGAATCTGATACAAGTGTCGCACCGATCGATCTGTCGTTTTGTTTTGTTTGTTGTTTTTGAGTTACAGAGCGTTACACGTCTCCGTCATGATTCAACTGCCGGAGGATTAAAGCTTGACATTCAACAAGAACCTGTGATTTGATGATTTGGCGGTGCCAGAAATGGTAGGGTCACACTGAAGGGGCCCTGTAGGGAAATCGTTTCAGGGCTTGATTGATTAACCGGCCCGGGAACGGAGCCGGCGCAGCTGGGGCCTCGCATCGGCGTGAGCTTCCGATCGGCTTTGATCCGCGACCAGCACATCCAAGATTGCCAGATAAATAGAATCGATACCAGTACTGACCATGGATAAATGAAGGGATATCAGTCATCAATAGAATAACCAAATAATAATCTGCTCAAAATGTCATTCTGGATCGAGACAGAAGACTGGCATACTGCCGGCGAACCCTTCCACATCGTCCAGTCCCTGCCGAAAGGCCATCTCCCCGACGGCGAAACTGTCGCTCAACGTCGCCTCAATGTTATTAACACTCCCAATCACCCTCTTGACCAGCTCCGACAATCTCTATGCCACGAACCACGGGGCCATGCGGATATGTATGGTGGTTTTATCACGCCACCGAATGATCCTGGTGCTCATTTCGGCGTCTTGTTCTGGCACAAAGATGGCTTCTCAACCGCGTGCGGGCATGGGACTATAGCTTTGGGCTATTGGGCTGTAACCAAAGGCCTGGTAGAAGGGCCTCAAAACGGGGATGTTGATGTTGTTATCGACGTTCCATCTGGGAGGGTTACAGCCAGGATTACTGTGAAGGACTGCAAGCCCGTCCATGGCGACTTTATCAACGTCAAGAGTTACCAGATTGCCAAGGACTTATCTGTCAAGATTTCATCACGGAGCGTTGATGTCAATGTCAATATCTCATTCGGCGGAGCTGTCTACGCTTCCATCGACGCTGCTCAGCTGGGACTCAAGGTTGAACCAAGCCAGTACATCAACTTCATCAATATTGGGCGCGAGATCAGAGCTTTCCTAGGCACGAGAGCTCACTACGACACATACGATCTTTACGGCGTCATATTTTTTAATGACGAAGGAACAGGACCAGCTGGAGAGGTGCTCCAGCGCAACGTCACTGTCTTTGCCGACGGCCAGATCGATCGCTCACCTTGTGGCTCAGGCACAGCTTCAAGAGTTGCAGTGCTTCTCGCAGAAGAAAGACTAGATGTTGGAAAGTCGAAGCTTCTGCATCGATCGATTATTGATACATTGTTTGAAGCAGATATTGTTTCCGAGGAGGAGAGCCCTGTCGAGTTCCCGGCTTGTATTCCGAGGGTGAGAGGAAATGCAAATTTGGTTGGGAGGATGAACTTCTTTATTGACCCAGAGGATACAGTATTCCCGGGGTTCCTTCTGAGGTAAACATGTTTCAACGAATACAAGAGAAATTCCTCTGAAGTGGCATATTCCATCATTATTCATTAGTATATATAGCACGCTACCATGACCCAAACCATGCAATTTTTGTACAATCCTTCCCAGCCTATCTATGCCAAATTAAGATTCTGTGTATACGGACTCACGAACGTGTTCCAATCATTCAAATCCCCGGTGACCAAAACCGGCGAGTCGTTCTGGGTATGCAAATCTCTCATGCGCCAGACTTTCAGAATCACCGCTTTTGTTCTCTCGACATTCGCCAACGTCAACCCTACCATAGCATCAAGAGTTTCCAAAATAAGCTGTCTTCCAGATAGAAAGGTTCCTTGATCACCGTGGGCGAAGATCTTGTCGTCGTTCAAAGGATCTAGCTCCACGGCTGCGACAAACAGGGGGAATAGAAGTCCTGCGGCGCTGCCTTGCTGAATAAGGCTGTGAATGCTATGCAGGACCTTGATGACAAGTTGTGAGACCTGTGGTGTAGAAGGATCTGCATCTCGAAGCAGACAGTGAAAGTATATCTGCACCGAAGTCTTCTTCAGGTCGACACATCGTCTGACATTCTCATCCATTGCCTCAACAACAGTGATGTTGGAGCTGACCAACGTCAACTCTCGATCAAGCTCCTCAACTTGGATCTCATAGTCTTCTTGAGACATAGCTCTGGTTCTTGTCCTAGCAAGTTCAGTGATCTTGAAAATCACAGATGCCATAGCCGGACTGCAGCCCATCCACGCATCAATATCCTCTGTATGGTCTGGTCTTTGCCAATATTCCAGGCCAAATATTGGTGAATTTCCACAAGCTGTTCTGCTGATGACATCTTGAAAAGCAAAGTATCGCTCTGAGAACGCAGCAAGACTTCCAAAAGCTGAGTTCTTACTGGATGGAACTTCGAGTTGTTGACGCTTCCGCATAAAGTTTTGGCTTGCCCTGAGGTGAAAGACCCATCGATAGTCACCATTGTCAAGAATCTCGTAAAGACAGAGAAACATCATGGTGGCAGGAACTTGAGGATCCAATATGACGTCTGCCGTGACGTCTGGGGATCGAATTCTCTGAAGAAGGCCGGTTAGAGCCTTGCCTTTCATCTTCATCGCTGTACGTGTCCATGATGGATCTGTGATGCTTCGATGTCGAGCGGAGAAAGCGAGGACGGATTGGACAAGAAGATCCTGACCGGCATGGGTGAAAAGAGGAGCGACCATGCTTGCAAAAGGCGAGGATAGTTGTGATGAAGGCGTTGTGAGAGGACATAATCGTAGGAGATAGTATTCGAAAAGACTCGTCTCAAAGGTGCTCAGTGTAGGGAACGATGATATTGAGGGTATGAGTCTTGGTGGTGATCGTGACCTCCGAATAAGCGCTGAGGACGGTCCAGTTTCATCCCTCAACTCCATAGCTTCCCTAACAAGACTCTCTTCATAATTCGGATCATGAACAAAGTCACTATAATAAGTATTGATAAAATGTCTCGGCTCAACAGTCCCAAACCCCCATACCTTTGGCGCATGGACCTGCGGCAGTCGTCTCTGCCTCGCCCCATCCTTACCCCAAACAC
>JAAVUB010000228.1:0-38172 GCA_014898885.1 Fusarium lyarnte (nom. inval.)
GTATAACTATGTATTCTACTATATATGCTAATTCTAATTATAACATCTTATAAAAGATAGAAAAAATAAAACACATCTATAGAGTATTACACTTTTCTTGGATACCAAGGATAGACTTGTCGAGTTGTGATAAGTCTTAGTCGTGTTCTTTTACCCTGGACGCGAGATAACATGGGAATAGTCAGGGTTTGGGTGCAGTGTGGGTCTGGACGGAACCCCTTATCGGACTTTTGAGCCCGACACAAAAAAGATCGGGGAATAATACCGCGAATGCTAGCAAGGTTCGTTTTTCTGCCCAAGTTATCAGATTGCCATGGTTGGTGCAAGCGAGTTCGAGCTATTGAAACAGCTATGGGCATAAACCAATAACTGACAGCCATACACACATTGCCCGAGGAATCTCAACTGGTTTGTATTTATCTTGTCGGACTTTGGAGTGCGATGCTGGGTACTGTTGGCGACTACGCCTATCTCCACACTCCACACACAAGATAAGGTAGTTAGCGCACTTTCGGCTGTGCTGTGACACTAACCCCGGCTCCCTCCGCGGTTTGGTGGTTATCCTAGCCAGCGACAGTTTCCGTTGGGTAAATTACCTGTTTATGACCATGCTTTGGCACAGTATGATCTTTTGCTTTAGCACCCTTTATCCTCCCCGCTTGTATCTGGCATCTCGATACCTGAATCTCCCCGCCGGTGGTAAAGAGTAATCATCTCGCTAGCGACCTACGTAGGCTTAACCGCGTCGCTGGTACTGACCCCTCCTCTACACAAGCCACCATCTAATGTTATCAGCATCGCCATTGCCATATAAACTAGCAATGAGAGCGATTACAATAAGCCTTTCATTCCATCAATTTTCACCAAGTCTACTCCGGTCCTATCCCCATCCTTCTTAACTTCCTGCTTTGCTGCTTGGGGCGACACAGCTTTGTCACCATCATGTTCAAAGAAAACAAGAGCATGTCTCCCAACGAATTGGAAGAGACGAATTCTTCCATAACCCCTGGAGTCATCGAGCCTAAAATCGCCGGTGGCAGAGACGTCGATGTTGCCGCTCAGTATGCCGACCAATTCGCCCACGGCGACTCTTACAGTCGTTCGGAATGGGTGAGGCTGCGCTGGAAGCTTGACCTTCGCCTCGTGCCCCTCCTGTGGTTCAACATCACGCTGGGAGCAATGGACAAAGTCACAACAGCAACGGCTGCGCTGTATGGTTTCCGTAAGGACAATGATCTCACGGGCGATCGATACAGCTGGGTTGGGAGTGCTTTTTACGTGAGTTGCGTGTCTATCTTTGCCTCGCAGCCTGTTTGGGCAGAGGATTAACCCCATACTGACATTGCTCTTCTGTCGCATAGTTTGGCTACCTTGTGTGGTGTCTCCCGAGTGGCTCTCTGCTCCAGAGATTCCCCATCGCCAAACTCATGTTTGTCGTTCAGATTATTTGGGGCGGCATTCTCATCGCAACTGGCTTTGCCAACAACTTCCCAACACTGATTGCTCTACGAGTCATTCTCGGTGCTCTCGAAGCCCCAATCGTCCCCGGAAACTTTCTCATCCTTGGCATGTGGTACACGAGGAGTGAGCAGCCCATCAGAACTGGCCTCATGTATACTGGTCTGTCGGTGTGCTTCACCGGTCCTATTGGCTGGGGCATCGGTTTCTTGGCTGGTGAACATCAGTGGAGGGCTATGTTCTGGATATGTGGTGGCATCACTATTGTGTGGGCTTTTGTTCTCGGTCTGTTTCTACCCGACAGTCCTGTCAAGGCCAAGTTCGTCACTGAGCGTGAGAAGGCCATTGTGGTTGATCACCTTCGTGTGGACCAGACAGGCGTCGAAAACAAGACCTTCAAGAGGGAACAGATGATTGAAGCCTTCTTGGACCCCAAGACATGGCTCATGTTCATGTTCAACATTGTCATCTCGATTCCCAACGGTGGTTTGACTAACTTCGCACCTCTTGTCGTTCAGGGTCTCGGCTATACCCCCCAACGCTCTACATTGCTCATGATGCCAACGGGCATCATCCAGACCATCTCTTCCTACCTTTGCAACGGCGGCGTTTTCTTGTGCGCAAAATACCTGCCCAGAAAGCAGTGCCGTACAGCCTGGGTCTTGCTTGGCATCATTGTCGGCCTCATCGCCGCAGTGTTCCTGTACACCCTCCCAACAGAGGACTTCAACAATCGCCTCGCGGCCTTGTATATGTCTTATTTTTATTTCGGCCCATATGTCGTGGCTCTTGGTATCAACTCGGCAAACACCGCAGGCCACACTAAGAAAGTAACCGTCAACGCTCTCATATTCATAGCATACTGCGTGTCCAACATCATCGGACCCCAGTTCTTTAAGGCCGAGCAGGCGCCTCTTTATCCACTTGGTATGGGTGCCATTCTTTGCAGTTATGGCTTGGCCATGGTTACTATGATCTTGTACGGGTCGTACTGCTGGTGGGAGAATCGTCGGAGGGATGCCGTGGATCAGGATTCCGGCACAACAGTGCATACTGATACAGACTTTCGCGATCTGACAGACAAGCAGAACATTCACTTCCGCTATGTTTGGTAGTTCGCGATGCACTGTGAGGATCGGTCTGGGAATGTGATTTTTCTTACTATCGACTTGCTATGTTTTTTAGTCTGATAATTATTGCTTTACATGGAGAGTTAGTAACAATGAATAAATCCATTATCTCAAGTCTTGGTACTTTCACCACATAACACCTTGGTGAACAAAGACACTAGTGAATGTATCAGTACTATCAATTAAACAAGCTTAGCTACCTCCGCGATTCTGATGCTATTGGCCCCAGGAATATCAGGTAAACAAGACTTTCCGTCTGTTATAGTTAGATTTCACCTTTGTCAACCTATACAGTCTACGAGTACCCTACCGGACACATTCTGGTAGAGCCTTGAGAAGCCGCGGCTCATAGTATATGACTCGCTCCTCTGGAGATATTTGCCAAGATATTGAGGCCAGATTATTCCTTTCTGTAAACAACTTGGTTGTTGTGAGTTGAAATGCTGTTCATTACAAAAATTGCGCAAAAGCTTCGGACTGATCTCCTACAACAGTTCCTGGCATTAGTGCATGTCCTGCCCATTTAAAGTAAAGAAAACATAGACCTAATGCATAATTCTTTCCTTGAACAATGTAACATTGCTCCAACCCAGTCCAGAATATTGACTATCTTTGGCTAGCCTCTGCATCCATACTGATGATGCGCTTTTGCCCTTCCTCATGTCGACATGAGTCAGCATTGAGGGCCTTGTTACACGTATCACCATTCTTCGGACAACGACTCCGATCGGACTCCGTGTTAGGTATTCTACTCCGGAATGCGGAGACAGCTTGCTCAGCCATCGGCCTATTTTCTCCGCCCATAACCCGATCGGACTCGTATCTTCGACCTAGTCCGTCCTACCCCGCAATCTACGATAACGTACTGCAAAACAATGTCTGAATCATTGGCAAAATTGCAGCCACGGACATAGGTACCGAGTCAAAATGTCATTGGCTGATTTGAGGCAGAAACCATCATTAGATATTTTCTCCTTTGTTTAACACGCTGTGAATAATGTGTTGAACGCTGTCATAGTGACTTACTTATAGGACAATCTCCTAACATCGAGTTCCTTCGACTTCTAAGTTCTCAGTCTTCCAACCACATTCACCTGTAACATCATCTTGGGGACCAAGCTAAACATTGCATCATGCCTTTCATCGACGAGTCACCATCACCCGCGACAAAGATACGTATCGCGATAGATCGCGGAGGAACTTTCACGGACTGTCTCGGTATCGTCCCAGGCAAACCGGATATCCTCGTGAAGCTTCTTAGCAATGACCCAACTAACTACGCCGATGCTCCTACAGAGGGTATCCGTCGTATTCTCGAAGCCGCCACGGGCAAGATCCTACCCCGTGGCGAGAAGATTGATACAAGCGATATTGAATCGATCAAAATGGGCACCACGGTAGCTACTAACGCATTACTAGAGCGCTCCTCAACGCCTTGTGCCCTAGTCGTAACAAGAGGATTCAAAGATCTTTTGCGAATCGGTGATCAAACAAGACCAAAGCTGTTCGACCTCAATATTCGTCGACCAGAGACACTCTTCAAAGAAGTGCTTGAAATCGACGAGAGGGTGACCTTGTACGATTCCACCGAAGACCCCCAAAGCTTGAGCGATACAGATAAGGAGCTATTGGGGCTCAAAAGAGGTGTAGGTGGGGAGTATATCCAAGTCATTAAGCCCATAGGCAAGTTATCCAGGCCACATTTTGAGCAAAGTGAACTGACACTCAATGAAGACATCGAGGGAGCCAAACAGGGCTTACAAGATCTGTTTGATCAAGGCGTACGGGCTCTGGCAATCACACTACTTCACTCTTATACCTTTCCCAACCATGAACTGGAGCTTGCTCGTCTAGCAGATGAGATAGGTTTCACCCAGGTTTCCCTTTCATCACAGATCTTCCCCATGATCAAAGCAATCTCAAGAGGCTACTCCTCCACTGCCGACGCCTACCTGACGCCTCTTACAAAGGCCTACATCAATGGCTTTCGGAGTGGTTTTGTTGGTAACCTTGAAGACTCTAATGGAGCAAGATGTGAGTTCATGCAGAGCGATGGTGGCCTTGTCAACTGGCAGAACTTCAGCGGCCTCAAGGCTATTCTGTCTGGACCTGCCGGCGGTGTAGTTGGGTTTAGTCGTACATGTTATGACCAGGAGCGACGAAAACCCGTGATCGGGTTTGATATGGGTGGTACGAGTACAGATGTCTCAAGATATGCTGGTCATCTTGAACACACCTTCGAGTCCATCACGGCAGGAATTACAATCCAGAGCCCTCAACTTGAGGTGGACACAGTTGCTGCAGGTGAGTTGAGTTAAGGCTTTGGGCCTTTTGAACTCCAAAACTGACTGTTTCGTACTAGGAGGTGGTAGCATCTTATCCTACAGTAATGGACTGTTCCTCGCTGGGCCAGAATCGGCCAGTGCCCACCCCGGACCCGTTGCATACCGCAAAGGAGGTCCACTCACTGTGACAGATGCTAACCTCGTTTTGGGACGCCTACAATCTCAATACTTTCCGAAAATATTTGGACCGAACGAGAATGAGCCTCTAGATTACGAAGGGAGCAGAGCTGCCTTCGAGGAGTTGTTGGCTACAGTCAATGCTGATATGACGGCTACTGGTGCTCCTACAAAGACAGTTGAAGAACTTGCCCTCGGCTTTTTGCAGGTGGCCAATGAGACGATGTGCAGACCTATTCGTTCCCTGACTGAGGCCAAGGGATATCGAACATCGGACCATGAGCTGGCTGTATTTGGCGGAGCTGGAGGACAACACGCCTGCGTAAGTCGCCAATTTATATGCTGAGAAGAGTTCCTTTTTAACGAGTGACCAGGCTATCGCGGCAAACCTTGGAATTGATCGAATCCTAATCCACCGTTACTCGTCTATCCTATCAGCGTATGGTATGGCGTTAGCAGATCTTGTCCATGACATTCAGCTACCATGCTCTCTGCCCCTAGAGACGTCTTTGACCGAACTTGATACCCGCCTCAAGGATCTGGAGTCCAAAGCGATCGAGAAGCTTATTTCTGACGGCGCATCGATGCAATCTATCACATTTCAGCATTTTCTCAACCTTCGGTACGTGGGGTCCGACACGACCTTTATGATCCCACGTCCGGAACAAGGGACATGGTCTGAGGCCTTTACCGCCGAGCACAAGAGGCAGTTTTCCTTCATAATGTCTGGCCGTGATATTCTTGTCGAGAATGTCAGAGTACGGGCCACCGCACAGAGCCCATCGGTAGAGCCAGGCTTCAACCTGAAAAAGCAAATGGAGGCATCTCTACTGGCACCCGTCTCAAAGGACAAGATTTCGGATGCCGTCAGAGTCTATTTCCAAAATGGTTGGGCTGATGCTCCTTTGTACCTCCTCACCTCTCTCGACAAAGGCTGCATTATTCAAGGCCCTGCTATTATCCTTGACGATCTTCAGACTATTATTGTCAGTCCTGAAGCTAGAGCCATTATTCTCGAGCGCCATGTTGTTCTTGAGCTGGAGAGTCAGCCACAAGTGAAGCATAGTGGGGAGACAATTACTGGCCCAAAAAGGGTTGACCCTGTTGAGCTGACGGTCTTGTCTCACCGCTTTATGAGCATCGCGGAACAGATGGGTCATGCTTTACAAAAGACGAGTGTCTCTGTTAATATCAAGGAGCGCCTAGACTTCAGTTGCGCCTTGTTCAGTCCCGATGGCCGTCTTGTTGCCAATGCTCCTCATGTGCCAGTTCACCTAGGATCCATGGAGCAGGCTGTGATGTATCAGCATAATAAGTACAGAGGACAGCTGCGCCCCGGAGATGTGCTTGTTGCAAACCACCCCATCTCAGGCGGAACCCACCTACCGGATATTACTTGTATCACGCCTGTTTTCGATCATGAGGGCAAGGACACCATTTTCTACACCGCCTCAAGAGGACACCACCAAGAAATTGGGGGGATTCTTCCCGGTTCTATGCCAGCTGGTAGTGTCAGTCTATACGAAGAGGGAGCTATGATTGTGTCGGAGTTTCTAGTGAAAGATGGCATCTTTGACGAAGAGATGATAACAAGGATCATGTTGGAGGAGCCATCAAGACTTCCTGGCTGTTCGGGTACAAGAAAGCTCGCAGATAACATCAACGACTTGAAGGCTCAGGTATCAGCGAATGCTAAAGGAGCATCCTTGGTTTCAGAGCTTATAGCAGAGCATGGCCTTGAGAATGTTCATTTCAATATGCATGCCATCACCGACAATGCCGAGGCCTGTGTTCGAGAGTTTCTTTTGCGCACGTATAAAGAAACTGGAGGGAAGCCTCTGTTTGCTCTCGACCACATGGATGACGGCACGCCTATCCAACTTACCATCACTATCGATCCCGACACGGCTTCAGCACATCTTGACTGGACTGGTACTGGTGAGCAAGGATATCATTCCTTCAACGCACCTCAGGCCATCACGCGAAGTGCAACTCTTTACGTCATGCGCTGCCTCATTAACCAGGATATTCCTCTGAATGAGGGTTGTCTCCGCCCTCTCACATTCACCATCCCAGAGGGCAGCATTCTCAACCCTTCACCTGAAGCTGCTGTCTGTGCTGGCAATCCTATTACTTCGCAGAGGGTGACTGATGTGCTTATCAAGGCATTTGCGGCATCTGCCGCGAGTCAGGGAGACTGCAACGTTGTTTCTTTTGGTATCGATGGCAATATCGACCCTGAAACTGGGGGCTTGATACCTGATACAGGCTTTGGCTTTTGTGAGACTATCTGCGGCGGGAGCGGTGCTGGTCCGGGCTGGCACGGCACAAGCGGCGTGCATGTCCATATGACTAACACCAAGATTTGCGATCCCGAGATTATAGAAAAGCGGTACCCTATAGTCCTGCGCGAGTTCAGCATACGGGATGATTCTGGTGGCAAGGGCCAGTGGAACGGCGGCAACGGAATCCGTCGGGTTTATGAGTTTGGTCGAGATATGGGCTGTTCTGTTGTCAGTGAGAGGCGCGTGACCCGGCCATATGGCATGAATGGCGGCGAAGATGGAAAGTCGGGTGTGAACTACATAGTCAAGGGTGGTGATGGCGGTCGATGGTGCCGAGTCGGCGGTCGCAAGGACTTCAAAGTTGAGGCGGGAGACTGGTTCGTTATTGATACGCCTGGTGGCGGAGCTTGGGGCGATGTCCAGCAAAGCAAGACTATGGGCCAGGAAAGGTATATCGCTGAGAGGAGGTTTGTGAGCCAGTTCCAATTAGCGCAGGAGACAAGTAACTAGAGTCAAATGCAGACTGTTAGGTATCTGCCTAATATCATTCATGTCACCGACGCTCTTGGATGGTTGGGATGCGTCCGAAACTCTGCTCTTCGGAACCTCTTCCTCTAGAGCATTACAAATAGTGGTTAACAGAAGTTTCGAATAAAGTAGCGTTAAGAATCCAAAATTGATGAAGAAAGAGAAAGAATCTAAGCATAATAATATATCAAAGAGAATAAAAACCTAACCGCTGTTGTGACAGTTTGTGCAGTAATCCATAACAACACTGCAGGAGTTGGACAGACGAATATGTCCACAGATCCAAATACCATCGTTGGCCTTCGCATTCTCGCGCGCCGCAATGATATCACTGCCCTTCATTCCAATACCGTAGTCATCACACTCAAACTTGGCAATACAGGCAGCTTGACCAAACGAGGCAGCCATCAGGATGCCCTTGTTGGACCGACTGTATCGCGTCGTGTAACCCTTGTACACCGTATTGGCGTCGAACTCATTGATAGCCCTATCACAAGCCTCACCCAAACCTTTCTTTGACAGGCTGTCGGCTGTTCCACACTGACCGCTGCCGTCGTTATCAACAGCAGTTTGAGTAGGTAGAGGCGTGGAAACAGTTGATGGTACACCGTAGCCACGTGTTGCTGTGACGTGGACGGTGTAAGCCATAAAGTAGTCAAGCGTGTAGGCTGAGTAGACCAAGACGGTGCCGTCGTTGGTCTCAGTAAAGGGAGTCTGCACTGGGGCTTGGGTAGCTGGCGCCTCGGTTACGGGGATAACTGGCGATGGGTACGATGTGTAGTCCTCGCAGCTGTTGTCGATCAGAGAAGCCGAAGTGACGTATTGCTTGCCAGAGACTGTGGTGCTGCATTGACAGTATGGCTTATCGACTCGAGGTCCGCCGTAGATCACGCAAGGGTAGTAGGTGCGGACCTCCTCACTAGTCGTCGCTGCATCTGATGTGACACCGGATGTGATGGCATTGGATGAGGCCCTGGTAGTGGTGATGAAGGTGCTTGGAGTAGAGGTTGTCGAGACAGCTTCAGGCTGAGTTGTCGTAGCCTCGGCGGTCTTGTCCTCGCTCGTGGTTGGTCCTGCAGTCTCGGTGGACTTTTCTTCGACAGCGGTTGTTCCAGTAGCCTCAGCCGTCTTTTCATCTGTGGTAGGGGCTGCCGAGGTCTCGGCATCGGAAGTGGCATCGGCCGTCGTAGCAGCATCGTCAGTAGAAGAGGGGCCAGCGGACGTGGCACCAGTGGAACCACCACGGACCAAGCACTTGCTGGCCGCTTCCTCCTCGGCACGCTTCTGTAGACCAGCAGCAGGTGTAGCAGCGGGCGTGGTCTCAGGAAGGGCAATGGGATCAGGGAAGACGAGGAACTTGTGTGACGTGACAAGCTGGTCCTCAACCCAAAGTCTCCATCGACCCATGAACTGGCCCGTCATGTCCGCATCCGAGCCAAAGACGATCTCCTCAAGCATATCGAACTCAACGATGGCGCGACCCCACGACCCATACTGCTCGGTAGATTCTGCACGGCCGGTACGCGTGTATCCGAGAACGGTTGAATCAGACCCAGGAACAATACCAGAGACTGCAGTCGCCAGGTAGTTAGCGCGAGCCTCGTAGCGGAAAGTCGTGGTCACGCCAAGGCTACGCTCAAGGTCGTTGGTGAAGGGAGTGACGACGAAAACCCTGGGATGAAACATGGAATGCAAGACACCGGGCAGTTCGTCTGTGCCAACATAAGCAGCGATACTTTCGGCATTACCATCGGTGGTGCCATCACGAAGAGCATTGAAAGTAGTGGCCTGGAATTCGTTGTCTGGCGTGGGGTTCCAGTTGCTGTCTATAAAGACGGGGTTCTCCCAGATATGAGACACATAGACACCCAAGTCAGAAACGACAATGACCGAGGTACAGCCATAGATACCGTTGACTCCTGCAGATCCTTTACCAGCGAAAGGAGGCGCACCGAACCAGTGTCCAGCTGTGGCTCCAGTCTGATCCACCCAAAGGGGCGTGAGAGAGGCAACGTAGAAAGGGTTGGGAGACATGTCATCGTTGAACGCGCGAGCTGCTAGCTCCATATCACGCTTGGAGGGTGGGGATGCAGACTCGGAGCGGGCAGTAGGAGCCGTAAAGGGGTCGTCACCGAAGTCAACGGGCTTAGAAGGGTCCGTAGGGAGAGGTCCGTCGATAGTAGTCGTGGAGAGGTCGTTGCAGTTAACATCACCAGCTGCGCCGCCCATCTGTCCTCCTTTCGATCCTCCAGACCCAATAGGACAAGAGCCTCCACCGCTACCGCCACCGCAAGTGTCAGCACCACAAGGCTCCGGCAACCCAGTAGTTGTGGTGGTGGCTTCAGTAGTAGTCGACTCCTCCGTTGAAGTAGGGGCTTCTGTGGTTGTAGGAGCCTCTGTAGTGGACTCCTTCTTGGTCGTCTCCTCTTGCTTGGTAGACTCTTCTTTGCTCTGCTCCTCCTGGCTCTGATTCTCCTCATCCTCCTCAGTCAGATCATCGTTCTGGCTCTGGACTTGAGGAATAACGCTCGTGACGGCAGGCACGTTACCAGCGATGATGCTGCCCGAGATGTTGGTCAGATCCTGAGCCATACAAGCGAGCTTGTTGATGATATCACCAATAGGCCCAAGCAGGCCTCGCTTCTTGTTGCACCCAACATCGGGCTTGCCACCCAGAGACACAATAACAGCGATGATATCGTCGTGGGTATCCTCGACCTCCTTGTTAGTCTCATCAGTGAGAGACTCGGGGTCTTCGGTCCACTTGTTGATGATGGGGATCAGAGCAGCAACCTGCGAGGAGACAGAGGAAACGCTTGATGTAGCCACCTCAGGAGCGACGGTTGTTTGGGCTGGGGGCTGGGTGATGACAGGCTCGCCGTCATCCTTACTGGTGGGCTTGGACTCTTCAGTGGTAGGCTCAGGCTCTTGGTGCTGTGTAGTAGTCTGAGCAGGCTGCTCAGCGGCTGTTGTTGTGGTGTCCTGTACAGGTACCTGCGCAGTGGTGGTCTCAGCAGGCGGGACACCAGTGGTGGTGCTGTCAATGACTGGCTGTTGTTGAGTCGTGGTATCTGGCAGAGGGTTGTTGGTCTCAGTGGTTGCACCAGGAACAGCGTTTGATGTTGTTGTGGGTACAGCGGGCAACTGCACGTCTGTGGTGGTGTCTGGACCAACAGGTTCTTGTGATGAACCGGGAGTCTGGATGATGGGTTCGTTGGTGGTATCCACTACAGGAAGCCACGTGGTGGTAGGGTCAACTGGAGGCGGCAGCTCCGTTGTTGTGTCCTGGACTGGAGGTATCTGTTGTGAGGTTGTGTCCTCGACAATAGGTTGTCCAGTAGTCGTGTCCTGAGCATTGGGTTGAGTTGTACCCTCTTGTGCAATGGGCTGAGTGGTGTCAATGACAGGCGCAGGACCTGTTGTCGTGTCATGGACAGCAGGTGGCGCCTGGGAAGTAGGAACCTGGATAATATCTTGGGAAGTTGTTGTATCCTGAACGACAGGAGCAGGTTGAGTTGTTGGCTCAGGGTTCTCCGGAAGCGCTTCCGATGTCGACTGAGGAACAACAATAGCATCAGTAGTGGTAGGGTTAAGGTTAACAGGAATTTCGGTGGACGTGTCAATCACTGGTGGAATGAAAGCCTCAGAGGTAGTGGTGGTAGTAACAGGCGCAGCTTCAGGAACCGGGTCTTGAGCAATTGCACAGAATGGCAGCGCCGCCAGGGCAAAGAACGTGGCACGCATCTTGGCGTAAACAAATGACGGAGAAAAAAAGAAGGACTATACCAAACAAGAGTGTGAAAGAAACTCCGAGCCGATGGCAAACGAAAGCTGGATCAAAGTGTCACGCAGAAAGCATTCTATATATCAAGTATGTTGGCAAAGCTTGGTCGATCGGAATATGCCCTTCCATTGCTGCACAGGGTTGATGGGATGTGATGGGAGTTGCATCGACACAGGTACAGCCCTAATCCAATCTACATTAGTGCTGACGCCCTCTATAATTAACGCTTCCTTTGTGAGTCCAAGCTGCTTGTGGGTAACAGCTGATGGCGTTCATTGGTTGTAGCATGCAGAACCCCTGGAGCCTGCCGCGGTTAGCTGATCCTTCTGTGTTTCAGAAAAGAGTTCCCCAAGCGCCAAGATAAACGATAAACAAGTAAAACAGAAAGCTTATTATTTCGCATATCCGGATACACCAGACTGTGATCGTCTTGTAATTTATTAAAGTTATTTGTCTATATCTTAAGAGTGAGTATGTTTCTTTTCAACAAATTATGCAGTCAACAATGCATCTTTATGTGAGGGAGCGCAGTGAGTGATATTCCGATGCATGCAATCCCATATCGTGTCTCGATCAGCTAAACAACTGCCGTCTCACCTAAGCCCATCCTGCAGCCCCCAAGATTTGGGGCCAAAAAATCAGTAGAGATTACGGAGTACCAGCTGGAGAATCCTACCGGCTAGGCCGGCTCATGAGCTATCCATCCCATCCCTGCACCCATCCTTGCTACTTTTAGCAGATCAAGGCTGAGTCTAGGGCTGCGCAATAACGCAAGATTGCAATCTGCGAAACCCTCGATCCTGTCAGCAAATTCATGCAAGCACGAGCAGATTTTCAATCAATCGACATAAAATAGATCCACCTTGTAATTTAGATCCCGATCCTAATGGGGTCCTACGTGCCGCTCACTCCTAGCACCTGTTTCATTTCATCGCTCGATCTAAACTTGGCGTAGTCTCTGGCGCTCCCGTACTGCCCCTTCAGATCAGGATCTGCGCCCTGGCTCAAGAGCCACTTGACCCTTTCAACAGCACCGGCCATGACTGCATTTACAATCGGGTATTGCGCTGTCATATGCTGCGTCTCCAGTTTGTCATTTACACCGGCGCCATTCTCTACCAACAGTGCCATGATAGGTATTCTTGACTTGTCAAATTCGGCGCTTGGTTCAACCAGTCCTGCATGGGGAATAGAGCCAGCGGGACAGGCGCCTGCAGCGTAGAATAACCCGAATCCGTTGCTGGTCATCCTGGCTCCGGCATCCAATAGCTTTTGCACTAATCCGATGGTGCCCTGTGAGGCTGCTAGCCTGAGGGCTTGATGTGGATCTGCTCCAGGCCCGCCAAGGTTGGGGTCTGCGCCATGCTTCAGAAACCAATCAAGCAGTGGTTCATTATTTGTCTGAATAAGCCTGGGGAGGAGGCTCTCTGGCGTATTGACTGTCCAGCCATGCTCCATGAGGATCTGAAGTAAGGCAACTTGTTGATCTGCCGGGGCACTGAGGATACTTTCTGGGGTTTTTCGCGAAATTGGGGTGCCAGACTGGAGAAGATAGCGTACAATCTCGACTTTGCCGTATTTCATGGCATCGAGCAAGCCGTGGTGAAGGAAGAGGGGCGAGCGGGTTTGAGAGGCAACAATTGTCTCAACTGTAGATAAGTCACCCGCTCGGCAGGCACACAGAAATTCGAGAAAGCCTGGTATGCTGAGTCCTCGTCCAGTGAGTATATGTGTATCGCTTGGATCATTGGCGGGAATGTCGTCGTAAGGTTGGCTCATTCCCATCTGCTGGTATCCCATCTGACTTCCAGCTCCCATCTTCTGTGCAGTTTGTTGCCGCATCGTAGCCTGCTTTTGCGCCATCGCCACAGCATGCATTTGTTGCTGCCGGATTCTTTGTTGATCTTCAAGCGAGAGCTGTTTGGGGATCTGTCCCTCTTTTGACGACATTTTACTTTGTTGAATTTTGATGTTGCTTTGTTTACGGGATAAAATGCCAGCAAAGCTGGTGTTGGGAATAAATAGAGGGGTTGACTATGCTGACATAATAACCATTAACCCTGCAGCGGCTCTAAGCAGTGAGTAGTGAGCAGTGACGTAGCCATAAGTAGCACTAAACTAAACACTCCTCTCCTTGTCCATTTCCAGTTCCTCAGTCTTGACGCTTATATCAGCTGGTACTACCTCAGCATCTTCGCCATCAAAGATAAACGCCATCTGTTCGAGAGTACGGCCCTTGGTCTCAGGATAGAAAAAGTAGGCAACAACAAGGAAAGCGACGAGAAAAACAATAAAGACAAAGTAGAATTTCCAGCCAATACTTTCCAGCGCAATAGGGTTCACAAACATGTTGAATATAGCTGCGAATATACCTGATATCCACATCACGCTGAAGCCTCTGGATCGAAGGCGATACGGCCAGATCTCGACTGGATATGAGATCACGAGTGGAGTCCTGCATTGCTGTTAGCTCTACTATAGATAATCAGGATATGCACCAAGGGGTCTCACAAGGCAATATCATAACCGGCGAAGAAGATGAAAAGCATGGGTATGACGGCAGTTCCAACAGCACTGTTCCCGGTGTTTGCGAAAGAACCAGATAGTCCGGTGATGACAATGTAGCTGACCAACATTGTCCCGGCAGAAGTAAGGAATAGAGGCCGTCGTCCAAGCCTTTCCACAGATACTGCAGCACCGACAGCCCATACGAGGTTCCAGATCTGAAGGCAAGCAGAGATAAGTGTCTGGTTGGTAACACTGGTTATACCAACAGTCTGAAGAACGAGAGCAAGATAGTACGAGACCACGCCGTTACCACTCCATTGACTGAAGACTCCTAGAGTAACTGAGATGAGGAGCCTCCATCTATTGCCCTTTGTCTTAAGCATATCGCTATAACTCGAGCTGGAATGAGCCTGTTGTTCTGCTTTAATGGTGTTGATAATCTCCTCGGTCTCAAACTCAACAAGGGGGGCGTTAAAATCCCCACCTGCGTGGTGCTTCGCAACGACCTGCCTGGCTTCCTCGACACGGTCCATGGAAGCAAGCCATCTAGGAGACTCTGGCGCCATCAAGAGTCCAGGAAAAGCCAAGGCCGGGAGCAGGATCTGGAGTAGAGATGGAAGACGCCAATCCCAGGAGCTTGCGTAGTTCCTAGTTCCAAATGTGACCCATGCAGAAACAAGACTGCCAATGTAGAAGCCACACTGAAAGCAAGATGCAGCAACAGCTCTATGCGTCGGAAAGGCAATCTCATTGATGAGCAGCGGTGCGCAGCTGGTGTACCATCCTGAGGCAGAGCCGAGTAGACCACGAGCAACGATGAATGCTGCAGGGTTAGGGGCGGCGGTCTGAAGAGCAGTACCAGCAATGAGAAAAAGATAGCCTGCGTAAATGCCTGACTTACGGCCGTATTTGTTGGATGTCCAAGCAGCGACGAAGAAGGTGATTCCATTCATGGTCCAGTAAATGGCGTTGATGAAACCGAGCCAGGCGCCTCTAGGCATGTCCATGAAAGCGTTCCATTTGGGAAGAGCTTGCAGACCATTCATCAGAGATCCGTCGTATCCATTCGCTGAGGCTGTTGACATCACGTTAATTCCAAACCGCCAGGGAGGTAAATAGAGTCGACTTACAGAACATCACCAGGGACAAGATAACAAAGTTGAGCCTCAGGAGATGGGGTTGTCGATACCAAGGTTTGTTGAAAGGCATGATTGAGCCCAGCTGCTGATCGACAGTTTTATCTGCCTCGAGCGAAGCATCTTTGGCACCCATAGTATCTGAGTTCACAGTGAATGTTTGATAAAGATATCTATGCAGATGAAAAAATTTACAAGAGTGTGATCCTCTGGACCTGAAGTCATGTCCATCTCTGGGGATGTCTTTCAAGTTATATGTAGTCTTATCTTGGCCTGCTCCTGGCTTGTCAATAGTAGTCTTTTCGGTCGGGGCAAGTCTGGGGAACTGGAGGGCCAATAGGTAGTACGGGGATTATCTGGGGTTGCACTAGCGGCGGCTCATTCAGCTCCGCGCTTGATAAAAAATCACTGTCAATTTGTTTCGCGGCGGAGAAATAGGTGGAAAAATAGATGATAAAGGCTAGGCGGACGAACAGGTGATGTCCGGATTGGGGAAAGCCTGCGGAGGAGGCGGAGAATTGCCAGAACAAGAATAGCTCAAACCCACGATTAAAGTAAGAGGCATTAGTTAAGCCAAGGGCAAGGGCGAGATGATAAGTAGCATTGGCATTCATTCTCTTGATCTTCTATCACAATGTCCTGTTATCGTTCGTGATGAAATCTTGGTCATCTTGGTCAAAGCACGACTTTCTTCTAGTCCTAATCGCATATCAGTCGACTCAACGCCGTTTCATCATCTCGCATGTTTTGAGAGACGAATGGAAGTTTGACGGTCTGCTCGGAAGTGATTACTATATTAATGGAAAACATTCTGGCCCTTAACTCTTTGCTTTCTCGTTTCTGTTCCAGGTTCGGCACTTACAGCACCACGGAATCTGTTCAGGCTGGAGTCGACCTTGAGATTCCTGGTCCAAGCAAGTGGAAGGGGCTAGCATGAGTCTCCGCCATCGTCGCCGGCAAGGCAACTGAGGCGCAGCTCGACGACCAATTTCGTAGTATCCTCAACCTCATCAACTAGACAAGAGCTTCTGAAGTGCGGTAGACATTACTAAAGAACTAATCCACCCTCAAGATCAAGCAATTTCACAACAAGCAGTACCTAAGTCTGTTATCCCCCTTAAGAATAATAATAATAACCTTCCCTTTGCAAAATCTGGGGAAGCTGCCTTCACTGGACCCAATGCAAGGATTGCCCTTTCTGTAGAAGGATACAGCAGCGCCTCTGTCCTCCCATACTACATAGTCTCGCCATCAAATGATTGCAAACCAATGCAAACATACAGTGCTTGGCCAACACGCTACGTTCCACCAGTTACTACTGAATATAAGCAAAACCTCGTGAACAGATTATAGAGAGCTATGTCTGACAAGGAAAGCCAACAATGAGCCAGCAATAAACGAGGATAGACAGCCGATATACAAGCGCTTTCTCGCAGATTCTATTTCTTTCGCCTTGGTTTGTGAGCACCTAGACTTAGCTGCTGCATGGCATTCGTAAATCCTGATACCTAATGAAAGCGGTCTCTCTGTCTTTGGCTTCTGTGTTGAGGCATAAGAGGGCAGATAAATTGACGTCGAGATGGACGCCAGGCTGTCGACAAGTTATGGTTTGAAGCCTAAGATAAATGGTTTAGTGAGAGGGGTGGCTAGTATAGGGTTAGTCCGTTGTCTTATTGGCTGCATTGTTATTTCAGCCCCTCGGGGACTAGCCAGATAAGAAACCGGAGAGGGGATGCGACGCGCTACATCAGTTTTATTTCGTCAACGAGAAGCTCGCCCCGACTTATTTATTTACTCTAATAGGCTCAACACCATAGCATCCGCCAGTCAAAAAACCCATGTCCCCATGGCTGAGAGCTCAAGTAATAAGGCACCCTCCCGTCATGTTGCTAAACCCTTGTCATCAAGGGTGGTCACGCGTCAAGCTTGCGATGCCTGCCGCGCTCGGAAACGAAAATGTAGCTTTGCAGCTGAAGAGGGAATTCGCTGGGCCATCGCTCCATGTGCGCCAAATCCAGGAACCAGATGCCAAAATTGCACAAGAACAGACTCTCAGTGCACGTTTCTACTACCGTCAAAGGCTCGTGGTCCAAAGACGAGGAGGGAAGTTCGCCATAAGACGGATCAACACTCGGTGTCGCCGGAAAATTACCTCAACGTCGATCCCGAGCTAGTCAACCTACCTAGTCGCCTTACCGCGGAACTATCGCCTGGCACTGGCGTCGCTGCGTATGCGACTGACATCTTGTTCCCCCGAGAGCTTGTGCAATTCATCCTCACCGACTACGTAACCTATGTCTACCCACTGATCCCCGTAATTCATCGGCCAACATTCGAGCTTGATCTCAACACCAATCGAGACATGCACGACGCGGATTTTCTCGCCCTGATTATTTCCCTCTGTGCCGTCACAGTTAGTCTTTTGCCCACCAGATTCCAGACCTACAGGAGCTTTTCGAGCCCACTGCCGTTTCAAACACGCACTGAAACGGTGGATCACTGTTACAAGCTCAACCAGAGCTTTCGGGACACGAGGTATTTTGATACAGTTAGCCATCAAAAGTGGGCGAGTACGTATCTACTAGGCGTTGCATTTCATCAGACGGTCAACAACAACCTTTGGCGAATGCTAGAGGTAGAGGCAATGCAGCTACTGCGTTTACTAGAGGCACAGCATCTTTCAAGTTATACAGGCCTCAACGCCGTAGAGGTCCAGCTACGGAAGAAGGCTTTCTGGTTGATGTTTTACGGATACGTCCACCAGACGTATAACTTGCGAAACGAGCGACTAATGTTTCTCGATCCCGCAACTTTACGTGATTTGGATATTGAGGGACTTATGCCCGCTGCCGTGGATGATGAGTTCATTACCTCCAGCGGTCTTCTTCCCTGCCCTGAAGATGTCTCCAATAAGTCATTGACTGCCGGGTTCAACATTCATTCTCGCGTTTTTTCAGCTGCTGTTATACCTCCACGGTCAAACACTCAACAGGTAGCTGACTCTTCTCACCTGAAGGATCCAGTATTACGGCTCGCTTCCCTTAAGAGTCAATTACATTATGTCAAGTATATGCTTGATGCAATTGTGCCGGCTTATCGACCATGGCTTCCAAGGACCCACGCGGTCCTCGAGAAGGACCATGATGTGGCAAATATCCAACGAGAAGCCATTCGAGTGAACATACATGTGACACACTTATGGCTGCAAAGTGTACTACTCGATCAAATCGATTTGCTTGTCAGCGAGAAACAGCCATCTTCCGTAGTTCCACCATCGTTTATAAATTCCTCAGTTACACCCCCTTCTCCTCTTACGCTGCTGGATCCTGCCTTGTGGGATGAAAGGGAGCATATCTGTCGGCAACTTCTCCATTTCTTGCATTCTATCTCCCATTCTGGCTTAGAGCCAAATGGCATTTCTTTAGTCAGTACATGCGCTTCCCCTACATTCTTTTACACAAGCAACGAGAAAGAAATCAAAGTTCATTATGCTGACCCCTGTATCTTGCTTGAGCCACAGGTATATAAAGTTCGGGATGTTGCTGTTTCTCTTCTGGCTTGCCCAGATGATCCTGCAATAGAGCGCACACAACGGGCAAAGGAGTTCTTACACGAATTCTCCAGTCTCCTGTCGGTGCTTGACGTAAGCGAGAAAATTAATTCACTAACACTGCAGAGTTGGATTGACACTAGTCGCGACAAACATGTTATCGCGCTCTAAGAAGGTGATTTTTATAACGGCAAGAGACTATATCCTGCTATATAATAGGACCCAATACTATAGTATCTTTTAGTAGTTACAAAATTACTATAGGTAATACCGAAAGTTCTCATTCTCAAAGTCCGTTTCATCAGTCGCCTCCATTACTGTGACTGGCATTGCATCCCTCTGTGGCGACTCAGCATCAATGTACAACCCCTGAGCCTTGTCACGCCTCGAGTTCTCCCAAGCTAGATATTGCCTAAACGCAAGAATAAGACCAATAAGGATGCAGAAGATTGCAAATAGAGCGGTGAAAGCCGTCTGGGGAAGCAACAGGAGCAAGTCAGCTACTAAACAATCTAAAAAGGGAGACGATCCGTTCTTACCCCGTATTTAGGTGCCTCTGTCGGAATAAAGAACTGTGGACCAGCAATGTTTCCTGCACAGTACCCAAGGAAGAAGACGGCATTGACGGTGGATTTCTTGGTAAATCCAGCAACATTGCTCGAGATGAGACTCAGCATCATTGGAAATACGTTGGCACACGACGCGCATAGGATGAGCCCTATGTAGCGACCAGCGCTGTTTGTTGCCGGTAGCTGGCGGACGAGAATCGTGCCCACCAGTGAAAGAGCCGAGGCGCCTGCAGCAATGATACAACGGGACTTGCGGAATCTTTTAGTAAGCCAGGCGGAAAAGAGGACGACAATTACATTGTAAACAGCAAGGGGCATGCCAAGAAGTAGTGACTGTCTGGAGTCGAAGTTTAAGCCTTTAATGATCAAAGAGCTAAACTGCACGAGTGGAGTATAGGTTAGTAGGGTCCGGACGCATAGTATCGATGGGATGTTCAATGAAATAACTTACGTTAGCGATTACGCCATTGCTGAGGGACACCGTAGTAATGACGAAAAACTGAAACCACGTCTTGGGATCCATCATTGCCTCGAGGAATTGTGCGTTGGACCACTTGTTTGTCTTGAAACTTCGCTGAGCCACCTGCGGCCTTTGCGTCGCCCAAACTCTCTGAGCTTGGTTGAGAAATCTGGCTGTTGCAGGCGTGTCTGGAAGCCACACATACAAGACGATAGCCCATCCTGCAGTTATTATACCGAGGACAATGAATAGCCACTACGTAGTTTAGTTAGGCTAAGCTGACGTGACAACAAGGTTTAAAGGAGGCGGGCTTACTCTCCACGGTGCAAGGGGTCCTCCAGTGATAAAGGTGCAACCGTAAGCAATGAGACTACCGAGAAGAGATCCCACAGAGTTTCCAACGAACCAAAGGCTGTGACGTGCGGCGTGCTCTGACGGCTTGTACCAGAGCCCTGTGATAAGTGTGAAGCCGGGACTGATGGTGGCCTCGAAAGCACCAAGGAGCACACGTAAGGAGCAGAGGGCTGCAAAGTTCTCGCCAGCAGCGTGACAGCCGAGAACTATCGCCCATAGGAAGCTGGTCCCTAATTATCAGCCTAGTTACTATGTTAGATGAGGTGACTAATGTGTGCTCACATTGACGAAGCCAGAAGCTTGGCAATTGGGAACTTCACGAGAAGTACGGAGACGGGATACGTGGCGCCAAGGTAGCCAAAATAGAAGGCACTGTTAAGCCAGGGGAACTCCTGGCCAACCAATTTCTACAATCACCTTTTGTCAAAAAATCCGTTATCTGGCTTCCCCTTGAATTTATATTAACATACCGTATCCTGGATGATACCGAGGAGAGAAGCCGTATTCAAGCTGCTCTTATCGAGATATTGCAAGATATAGATAGCTATAAGAATTGGCATTAGACTGCGAATCTTTTGTCAGTGAACAGGACTTGCACAGAATCACACCTCCAAGGTGCTCAAGTGTGCAGGTACATACTGAAGGTCAATCTTTCTGACTAGAGGTTTTTCTTCGATGTTGGAGGTGGAGGGATCATCGTCCTGCTCCATCACCGATACGGCCTTCTCGCCATCGAACATCTCGGGCTTGGTTTCGGGAGGCGACGCCATGATGCGTTGGTTGATACTAGCTTGTTCAATGTAAGAAATTGCCTGTCGGTATCCTTTTATTTAACTCTGAAATATCCTTGCCAGTAATGGCTTTTCGATCGGATTCTCATGATATTTTATATCCACTGGCCAGATAAGCTACATAGACACGCCAGCATTAACAATCACACACGAGTCAAGCCTGACGAGTCAAACCTGGCTAATGAATTCTACGTAATGGAGTTAAGTTGATAAGTGGAAACTCGGTTATGACTTGTGGATGGGGTCAGCATCTAATTGGCTGGGCTAGACGACGTCTGACGACGCCAGACGGGTCTTATCTATCAGAAACGATCGGTTAACCCAAAACGTCGTCGGTTAACCCGCTCTTAAAATCGAGTAGCCGAAACTGCCCAGCATTGCTCATCATGCAAACAAACACTGTCGTCGTCAACTATCACCCCCTCCACAATTCTGAACAGACGCGAGACGACAACGTTGAACATCCATAAACGACACGCAACAGCGATGTCCACTGATATAGCACATGCAGCAAGTGTGGGGAAGCGACAAAGCAGAGGGCGATCTAGACTAGGTGCGTTGAACTGATAGCAGCCTTGGCCCGTTGCTCCTATGATACACTTCCAGGGATTGCCACACTGACCATGTACGTCTATCATCACTGTAGGATGCTTTACATGTAGGGCAAAGCATGTCAAGTGTGATGAGCGTCTACCCGTCTGCCGGCGATGCGAGCGCCTAAACCTAAGCTGCAGTCCATATTGGACTAACGATGGAGCCTTGACTTCCAGGAAATTATCTTCAATTTCGACATCACTTCGGATGCTACGGCCTAAAAGACGGCTTATAGCTCATCAAGATGGACCAGCCACTCAAGAATGCTGTACCCAGGGCAGCAGTGACGATTCACTGGACTGGGCGGGCTTCGATGACCTATCCGATGGCACCCGTGCTGCTCAACGGTCACGAGATGACGCCCTGAGCTTATTTCACCTTGTCGATATGGAAAGCGTTCCAGTATGGACTAACTCGCCAGGATCATCGGCTCTGATAATATCATCCGCTGTAACTAACGAAGAAACCATCGATCACGTCATGGCACACCTGTCTCCCAGATCGCTACCCTTTGTTGACCAAAGTGTATTTTCTCAGACCCTTATACTCGGCGATAGTAGCCTGACTCTGGGCCACGAGGAATTCCAGGCTCTGGGACACTATCAGAATGGATTTTGCTTGGTGCACACCTCCAAAGTTGCCGCGTGGTCTTTCCCTGTCCTCCTCCTGCAAAAGGTCTCTTATAGCGCTATCGCTATGCGCTGTGCTTTGGCTGTATCGCTTCAAGACCTCGATGTACGTCGCCATTCCGATGGTCTTACGTCTAGTAGAGTAGAGTCACCGCTAGCCATTTCACACTTTACTCGCGCCTCGTCGGCATTCCGAGAAGTCATACGACAATCAGCCAGTCCTGTCGACCATGTGGAGACCCTAGCCACGTTCTATTTCCACTACGTCTTCCTCACCCAACAGCACAATGTTGACAGGGAAGAACTGCACAAGCTAAGCGGGGCCGTCGTGCGATGTCTCGAAGCTTCATCGATAGGGGAGATCTTGGCCAGATCGTCGCCAGAGCCGGCCGTGACCATAGCACCTTCCATGCGCACCTTCCTCTGCAGACTACTCCTATGGGTTTATAGAGAGGATGTATATGCAATGGGCTACCGTTGTGCTGGTGAGGTTGCGCGATTCATGTTCGAGCGTCCAAGACTCCTCCAGCGGCTGTGCATCATCTCAAGGCCAGCATTGCAGCTGAACTGGGGCACTCTGTACCCAGCTGAGCAACATCTAGATGATGTCTTCTCAGCTCAACATATTGACATGCTGGTTCGCATGATCCAGCTCCAGTTCCAGATTACAGAGTTTTGCTGGTCGACAATAAAGTCAGCCAATGCAGATACATTTTCAGGCATGCAAAGACCAGTAGTGAGGAGCATGCAGATAGAGGAAAAGCTTAACCTCATTGAAACGGTGAGATATTACTCAGAGCGTTATATCACCTCTGGATATTTGGACTGGCGCTGATCCTGTCATCATAGGACTTTGCTCCTACGTTCCAGATGATTACAATGCCTGATGATAACTATCAGACATCGACCCGTGAACTTGTTGAGAGCGCCTCCGTATTTGTGACTATCTACTACGCGTGGAAGATGATTTACTATCGATGCGCCGGCCTGCCCGAAGATAGGATACAGGACGTCTTGGCCATGCTTATGCAAGCAGCTCAGCACACTATTCGCAAGGTTCAGCTCAAAGACCTACAAAGAGCACTCCTAGCGGCGGTGATTGAGACTAAGAATCCCATTCACAAAGACTGGATCATAAGCAAGCTGGGACCACGTTGGAGAGCAGTGCTCGGACGTGCGCTAGATAAGGAGTCTCAGCATGGACAACGCTTAAACATCTGGATCCTCTATGAGCTTGCTTCGAATACTAGCGGTAATTGGTAAAGTATTAGCTCTCGTGACTCAAATCTGGGGAACCTGATCCTGGATTGATGAGCGCTGAGACTCTTATCTCTGAGATTCAGAAGAGTGGGCCGAGGTCCACATAGTTCGCTTGTAAACGATAAGCTGAAAGAAGGTGGATCCTCTAGACGACGATATCGTCTAACCCCGAGGTTAGTCACGATAGCTAGAGGCGCATGACTTCTCCGGATATCGATTACGGGTTTAAAAGCATCATGTTGTTCCAACTAACCCCGGCTCCTGCTTCAACAAGATACCAAACGCCATATAACCCCTCATACCTGTAACCCTCCTTATCTCAACTATACCAATAAGGATTTTACAAGATGGCTGTTATCACCAGTGCTCAGCAACCCTCGTATCCCGACACCGAGACAAAGGCTGCTGATGTAGTCGATGAAAAGACTACATTGGACGCTATAGTCAATGCCGTTGATCAGGAATTGGCTGTCCTACGAGAGATCAACAGTGTAGTATGAATTCCATCGTTATATCCATTGTATACCAACTAACGCCACCATAGATACACAGTAACCCCGAACTGTGCTTCAAAGAGTTCAAAGCTCACGATAATATCACCGCTCTTTTAGAATCCCTTGGCTTCTCCGTGGAGAAGCATGCCTATGGCCTTGAGACATCTTTCGTTGCAGAGTATGGCCAGGGCGGTCGCCTGGTGATTATCTGCTCCGAGTATGATGCTCTCGAGGGCGTTGGACACGCTTGTGGCCACAACCTGATCGCCACCGCTTCGATAGCCTCTTTTCTTGGCATTGTTGCTGCCCTCAAGAAATCTGGCGCGCCAGGTCGAGTGCGAATTCTTGGCTGCCCAGCTGAGGAAGGTGGTGGTGGGAAGATCAAGCTCATTCGAGCCGGCGCCTTCAAGAATGTCGATGCTGCACTCATGGTTCACGCTAGCACGCCCTTGGACATCCCACAACCTGATGGCGCAGCAGCCGTCGGTGGCAGGTCGGTAGCTATCTTTCGAGGCCTCTTCACTGGCGAGCCAGCGCATGCTGGTGTGGTCCCGTGGAATGGCATCAATGCATTGGATGCTGCTTCATTGACATACAGCGCCGTCAGCATGCTTCGTCAGCAGATTCGGCCTACGGACCGCCTCAACATTTATATCAAGGAAGGGGGGCAGATGACCAATATCATCACAGCGAGAAGCGTGGTAGAAGTTGGTGTGCGCACTCTTACTCTGAGAGAGAACGAGAGGCTTCAGGAACGAGTAAGAAACTGCTTTAAAGGAGCTGCCCTTGCCACTGGGTGCACTATTGAGTTTGAGTCAGTGTACGTATACTCCCATCTCACTTTCGTGTCCACTTGATTGGGTTGCTGACAACAGTCGCGTCGAACAGAATGGACACATATGCAGACCTCCACTCCAACGAGCCCCTCTGCAACGAGTTCACTGATATTATGTCACGGTACTTCAACAGTCGGTTCCATGGCGATATGAGTGATCCTCACATCTCCGGGGGCGGGTCGGATTTTGGGAATGTTAGTTACGAGTGCCCAGCGCTTCACCCTCTGTTCATTATCCCGACTCTGCCGACTGATAATGTGCATGCTCCTGGATTTGCAAGGGCAGCTGGTGAGCCTGAAGCTTTTAATGCAGCAATCAAGGCAGCAAAAGGGATTGCAGTATTAGGGGCAAAGGTTTTAACTAATAGCAAGTTTGCAAAAATAACAGAGGAGGCTTTTAAGAAAGATATTAAAAAATAATAATAATGCCTACTATCCAGTCTATACTATTCAGCTTGCAACCCTATCTTTAGTACAACTAGTTATCTTTTTCTTATTAAGTGGACGTAACGTGAAAGTCTTGCATGACATGGATCTGACCATTGTATTTATGGTCAGACTTGTGGTCCGAACTACGATCATCTGCGATAATCGTGGTCTGGTTCTTACCAACTCCAGCAACAATACACTCTTGACTTCCACTGTTGCTTCCGTCGGGGAGTCTTTCCATTCGAGACATCTTGTGGGAAGTACCAGCATGCGAGAAGCCCAGACGGCCAGATGTATGATCGGAGCTGGCATTTGTACTTTGGTTGCGACCGGTAAAAAGGGGCTTGATCGACGAGGCGTTTGTGACGATGATTCCGACAACCTTTGTTGACTTATTAGCAAAGCATTCCTCAATTCAAGTTGTAATGAACCTCGATTTACCGTCTCACGGATTGACCAACTGATGCCAAGATCCAATCGCTCTGGCAATTTCAGGCAGATAATGCAGCGAAGAAGCGTGCAAATAATTATAAAGATTCCGCCGCAGAACATCATGGTGAAGGTAAGCTTTTTCCGTAGGTTGATTTGCAGCTTCCATAGCAAAGGGATAGGCAGAGCCATGATGACAATATCAGTGGCAACGTTAGTCGTGACGAGAGCGTAGTATTTGGCTCGATTTTGAGAGCAGTCAGCTATAGCAACCAAGTTAGACATAACTCTGCTTGTAACTCCTTTATCGCATACCTGATGGAACAGGATAAACCTGCCATAGTTTATAGGTAGGCCAGCAATGACCGGAAACGACACCGATTGTTATCAGATAGCAGATGAAAACGAAGACCGAGGCCCATTTGACGAGACGCTCTTGAGGAAGTGACTTGCTAAAGTAGAGATGCGATTAGCCTCTGTGCCGGTCAATAAGCCAAGGTAACCGAGAGACTTACGTGACTCTGAATAGAAGCGAAAGCATCATGGCCTTAAGAGTCCACACCATGGTCACATAGACATACCAAGTCGCAAACAACCACTTAGCTCCGGTCTCGTGACTCTTGACTTGTTCGGGTGTGAACTTTGAGGCGACTTCGTTCGTTAAGCCGGTAATACTGCCTTTGTCCGCTATAATCTGACACATGAAAACTTCAAACTGTATGCGCAAACGCGGGTCAGTCGACGGTCCCCAATTGACTTTACCAGGTTAAGGAAATCTTACAGTCCAGAGGATAGCTGCAGCAATTGAAAGCCAATCATCCGGCGCCCAAGTATGAAACTTTGTAAATTTGATCCTTTGAAGCCGCGCGAAGATTCTGAGAACGAGGACGAGTAGACCAATAGAATACTCAATCCACATCTCAATGATAACAGGCCTGAGGTTTATTACCGTCGCCATGGTGCGGGCGTGCGAGTTGACAGTTCGATGATCCGGTTTGGTATCAAATATCAAATATATAGAAGATGCGATACTGTATAAGGTTTAACAGACCAAGTTTGGCGGAATGGAAACAGTCGGGTGTAATATTGAGCTCGTGACGGCCGAGACCTACCTCTAAATAATGTCCGGATTGTCCAGGGGCTATGATACCTCGTTTTAGAGGCTTTATTAGTGGCTGTTGGTTGTAACGGGGGCACAACCAAGATCAACGGTGGCTTACGGCTATTATTTAACCGGGGGCAGTTCAAAAGCTCTGGCAAGACACCATTTCGTACTCTTGCGTGGTCACGCTTAGCCTCCTTAATACTTTGAATCTCATTGTAATGGTACCCGCGTAATGCGCTTTGTGGTACTGGAGGCAAGGAGACAGGTCTAGACAGCCCTGTGATACCTCGCTCATGCATGGCAGAACATACCAGGCTTTCGGTACCGGAGTCTCTTACGATTTCCTGTGAGTACAAAGTATAAGATTAGAACTTGAGACTGTCCTAACCTCGTTCAGCATAGATAATGCCACGGCCAATTTATCGAGTCAATAGAGCGAGTAGATCTTTAACTAGACCTAACAACGGCGCTGCCGCGGAACAGGAGATCTGACCCGCGAAGGGCTCGGACCTGCTCGCTATCCATGATCTGCAAAAGTTAGGAGAAGGCTGCTAGTATTTGTATTACAATTTCTTTTCTCCTTTTTTATTTCTTTCATCTGGTGAGATTTTGGTAAAGGTGGGGCTGGAAGACAGATATCCGGGTGGAGACATCTCGATATCTTCAACAAGACTACTCCGTAGGACCCTTGTTTTTAACCCCGCCTCGGATCGGAAAAGGATCCCCCTACCCGACCAGCGACATTCTTAGCTTATAGTCTACTGATTGAAAATCTTGTATTAGAGTTTTATTACTCGTACTATATCCAATACTCGGGATGTACTTCACGGGACAATCGCCCTCTCAGCTACAATACTGTTGGCTAGAGAACTAGTTCAGCCCTGTTTTGTCTCGTGCTGGCTTGGCGCCATGCGTCAATGCTAGAGCGGCATTTACGGGTTAATTTACGTTGACGCTAACCCCATGCTTGAGATTGGCTTTGAAATAATGGAGGTCGGAGTCAGAAGCAGGGTCTGTATTATGACTCGCACACGCTGAGTCCAGCATACGAATATTGTCTGGGAATATTGCCGTGATACTGATCTGTACTTGGACCCAGACAGTGGGTAAGAGTTTCCCTTTCTCCTTGTTTCTGCCATATTCCAGAATTGGTTTGAAAGCGGCCGGTTTAGAGTCAAAGGAACCATCAACTTCTAGTCGAATGTTCTCCAGGCTTTGACTAGAGATGGCCGGATCGAAGGGGTAGATGGAGCTCATAGATAGGGCAAGAACGAAGACCATCTTGTTTCCGTACGATGCATCATCAGCACGGCGAAAGATATCAGGTTCGAGCTAATTCTCTAACTTTGATATTAAAGGCCGCAACATTGCCAGTGAGACATAGATGTCTTGTCGGAGACAGCCACGCTGCAGCCTTACCGAGACCGCCGTTGAAGTCAAACTCTGATATGATCCTGGATGTTTCTGTCAAGTGCATCTCTATATCTTATGCTCAAAATAAGTCAACGTCGAAGCCGATGATATACATCTGGTGATACCAGCTCTTAGCCACAAGGCGACGTTTGTTCATGCCAGACCTTGGCGCACGGTGACGAGGTATCGCGATAGGAGAAAGAAGACCTGAATGATAGAGAGGGGGAATATTGTATTAAGATAGATCTGAGATAGGTCTACGGCTTTATTATCCTCTAATTATCACTTACTTATTAAAAAATGTCAGCATCACTGTTCAAAATGAGCTTTATTGTTTGAGCTTTTCATTCACTATATTCTTAGGCGTCCATTCCAAACCATGTTTTTAAATTTCAATCTGCATCTATCCCCCTCCATCCAATTCCTTTCTAAGAAGGACCACTCCTCCCTGTCTGAAAACCTGACATAATGACCAAGAGCCTTTCTAGTTCCTACCCATAGGCCCAGCCATAAGCATCGTATCATTTGCTTAACTTTCTTGGCAATTTGTGCACCTTTAGTGACAGTAATAAGCGTTGGCTACCATGCCTTCCAGGATCATCCATTGTTCCAGCCAAGTCTTACTATTCCACCCTTCCTTGCAAGTATTGCTGGTTCGGACATGCCTTTTCAGATTATCTTCTCTGGTGAATCCTCTTTTGCTGCAAATGGTACACTGATACCCATCGGAAGCACGGTTGCACCAAAACTTGGTTGATTTTGGAGACTCTAAAGGCTTAAGCATAACTTCACTATAGTGTGGTTAGCATCCTAGCTACAGATCAGGGTCGGTCGCAACGACTAACTGAGCAATGCGCATATTTTCATTGTGTTGGTATTCGAGTCCGGTATCAATAGATTGGCCGGGGTCTTCATTGGAGTTCAAAACTGAGTGAGAATAACCACTCATTGAGACCACATTTGCGCCTTGGGTTGAATCATAGGAATTGATATCATTTCCACTGATATAATCAAGTCTTTTGAGGGTCTTGTTAGTGATCCAGGGTATCGGTACCTTTCATGGGCGTGCCATTTCTAGGGATCGCGTCTACCTGGAGCGAAAAACGCCGAGCAAGGAGGAGACCATCGCCAGGGCGAGAGCTATGTGATGACTTTCTTCTGATGAAGTAAAACCTTCACGGACTTACCTAACTGCCCCATTTTTTCTGCTCTAATTGCATACTGCAAACTGCTATCCTTCTTAGCTCCCTTGTAGACTTTGTGATATCCTACTAGGACTGGACGCGATCCGCGGTGCTTCTTGTGATGGACTTCGAGATGTCCAGGGCAGTTGGCTCAAGTCTTATAACGCAAAGGAATGCTCGGCCGTCTCCGTTGATATTGTTTCTGTTGGTAGAAGGTAGCATATTGAATCGTTTATATTATCTTATAACACCGCCTTCCTACCAGACCTTTCCATGAATTTCGGAGGAGGGGTCCTTTAACTCACGGGTCGTGCGAAGTCAACATCATGTCATTCAGGAAGCTGTGGTCAGACTCCGAGAATGTGTTTTGCGCATTGGCACGTCTAGGATGTTGACTCGTCTGTGCAGCAAAGCAGTCGCCTTCATAGACAGGCTCTCCATTTTCGTTGGTGATGCATTGATGGAGATGAGATTGTGAGGGAATTTGGTTAGACATAATGTATTGAAACAATCAAGTACTGAGAATGTGAAGGGCAAAAAGTGGAAATTTTAAAACAGAAGAAACAAGATGGTCTATCTTGGGTTATGTAAATCGTGGAAAGTTGGTAATGGGAAGTGATAGATAGTGAAGGAGAAAGAAATAGACTGGATGAGAGGAGAGGCTGCTTTATAGCCCACGTTGCTGCCTTAAGTCGTGTGAGAAACTAATGTGAGAGTCAGCAAATGCCAAAATGACACGGAATCTCGTGACCGCGCTGCTTATTAAGAAGGAGGAGGAGGAGGAGGAGGAGGGGTATGGATAGTAAAGAGGGAAGAGGAAAGGGGAAACTTGTAGAATTATGTAAAAGGCCTTGCGCCATTTAATTCAGGCAACCAGGCACCCACATATTACTCCGAAAGCCAACTGTTATTGGACGATGGACTAAGTAAGTATTCTATGGCCCTTTTTACCTCTACTTTGGGAAAAAAGCCTAACAGCCTAGCAGTATGCCTTGCTATATCAGACATAACTCAAGTGCTTATACCCATCCGCATAAGGCATGTTTCAACTGGTTGCAAAATCGCAAAAGGAGCAATGTTTTCTATCCTTTTCTCTTCACTTTTCGCAATTTGGTGCATTCGAAGGTGGTGGTACTTGACGGGAAAGTTTAGGTCAACCGCGATTAAATCAGATCGAAACTTGAAAGCCATGTGGGCTCTAGCTTGCCCTCTAATTGGCTTCTTGTCATATAGAAGCATAGGTATCCCGCACCACCCGACCAGGCAACACAAGCTGTGTCACCCGCCCGAGGGGCCAACCCTCTATGCCAACCTGAACATATCGGGCAGGCAATTCAGGCTTTTGACGATCCAGTCAACCACTCCAGAGATATCTTGCCGGCTGGAGGTCGCTGATTTTGGGGGCGAATTATCATTCAATGCACTATCCTACGTCTGGGGAGATCCCACTGTCACTGATGCCATCCTGGTCAACGGGCATAGAATCCAGGTGACGACAAACTTGATATCGGCTTTAAGATATGCTCCCTATCATCTGAATCGATTAAAAAACGCGACCAGCATGAAACTATGGGTCGATGCCATTTGCATCAACCAAGCGGACCATGCCGAGAAAGGACACCAAGTTTCCATGATGAAGGATATCTACTCGCAAAGTGGTATTGTTCTGTGCTGGCTGGGATCGCCAAATAATCAAATACACGCCGCGATGGATGTCGTTGATGCTGTGGCGCACGAGCGACATATCCGTGGCGCGGATGTTATCTACCAGAGGATTTGCGATGAGGCGTACATTAATTTAACCTGGCTTGAACAGTCTCCGTGGCTTCTTGAAGTTAATGAAGTTGTAGGGACTCCCCTACAGGCCCCGCTCAACCACTGTTTGGCGTATCGTACTGGACCCGAATGTGGATACGTCAAGAAATCATCCTTGCTCATCAACCGGTCTTTGTTTGCGGATTTCGGTCCCTGTCATTGGAAACCATGGAATCCTTCGCAGATTGGGCTAAGTGGATGGTGGATCCATCTCATTCTGCGTTATTGAAGGTGGCGGAAGCTTCTAAGTTGGTAATGGCACATTGGCGTATCTGGCATCTACTTCAACATATTTTCGAAAGTCGTCATGCGTCAGGTTTTTCTACGAGTCTCCTTCTGCGCCCAGAGGACCTTAAAACTAATATCTGGTGGGCCTCGCGCGGTGCGCGTGCGACAAATCCGAAGGATTACTATTACGGCTTCCTCGGCCTTACGAATCTCGACCTCGCTCCTGACTATAGTTCAAATAAATCTGTGGGATTTGTTTGTCAAGGCTTTATGAAGAGATATCTTGAATCGTATCGTGATCAGCTTGATCGTCCCGTAGGAGGACCTCTAGGCCTTCTCATGTTCGCTGGCGTTGGATATGGCTGGGGTGCTGATCCTGACATGCCTTCATGGGGACCAAACTTTCCAGGACAGGCACAAGCAATTCCATCTTCCAGAGGAGACTCGGACGCAATTATTGCACTGGATCAACGGGGATTTGATTCTACTTTTTGGCGCAAAATCTGATGCGATGATCACGGGCACCAGCATGGATGTTTCGGTGCTTATTCTCGATCGTATTGAGGTCATCGGACCGAGAGTTTCTGACCACGGTAGACCCCGAACTCCATCATAGAACGGGCTTACCGATAACCTGGCCTCTTGATTTCGCAATTCGCCACAAGCGCTATGTGTCAGGAGGTCACCCACTGACCGCGTTCCGTGCTTTGCTGGAGCCGTCGAGTGTGGCTTACAACAATCCAGATGGTTTCGCAGTCCAAAATTGTCTAGACTTTGCGAAGTTCCTGGCCAGGGTTGGCCGCCCAATTATTGACGGCAAGTCAAGAGTTGTTTTTTCACGCTTGTGCTACCGGAAGGATCTATTTAATCAAGTCCCTGTTAGTGTCCAGTCTCCCTCCCTTCTATTTTAACTTACTTTCCTAGGATTCCGCCGATCCCGAAGACGGGACGAGCTACCGCGCGAATCTTCGCGCAGTAACTAAACCTTATAATCATGCCATAGCAGAGACAAAGAAGGCTTATATTGGGAGGTTTCCTCCCAAGATACAAGAAGGTGATTCTATATGCTTATTTAGTGGATTTGACCAACCAGCCGTCATCCAGCAGAAAGAAAAGCATTATGAATTTGTGGGCAGCTGTTTTGTTGCAGGAATGACAATGATTGAGCAGATTCAACCAATAGGTAACTTGTATGGGTTGAAATCTAGGAAAGTCAGTCTAAGGTAGTTAAAACAGGAAGTCTTCACTTGCCATTAAGACCAACGAGAGTGATAAAAAAGGATGTCGTAGATATTGAGACTTATTATATATTACTGTTTTGCTAGAAATGAGCCCATACTGTTCCTTCTAGACCCATTGCGGTACAAACCTAATTTCTTTAAGATAAAGCCAGAGTATAGAGTCACCCAGAAGAATTGGAGTTCCATGTTACTTCAGGGCTAACCCTTAAGAACATATTTAAAGCGCTTTCTTTTGCTTGGGGTACCAACGTGGGAAGCTCGTAGCGGACAACCTAGGTGGGAGGTAAGGGGTTAATGTCTCAGAAAGTATCTATATCGCGCTGCAAAGATTACGAATAGGGTGGCAATCTCGTGCTTTTGTGATGACGCGTTTTGCATCAAACACGTCGGATACAAGAAAAGACCAGGCAGGCGGCATATTGTGCCGTATGTACAGCCAGTCCAGATAGTCTTTCATTTAGTTGGGGTCATTGGGAGAGGTTACTGGCCATGACGGCCGAGCTGCCACAGAACTACAGTACTAGGTAGGTGGTTCTCAGGACCGGTCGAGCCTAATTTGCCCGTTCGTACTGCTGCAAACGCTCTCAGAGCTTTCATCAAAGGCCAATGATAACAGCACATATGGACAATCCAATAACTCATTCTCCCTCATCTAGCAACAGTCTTCTAAAGCCCCTGCAAAATCTTATCGGACTCGATTCGTAAGGCGGCGGATAGCTACTTTAACAACAGCATACCCGAAATGACCCGGGCAGTTGGGGACAACAGCCAGCCCCTAACGCATGGTAAGAAGACTCGATATCACGCGTAGAGAGCTCTAATCCAGATACCCCAACGTTATAGACGTCGTTATACGACAAGGTCGCGAGTTGTATTAGAACTCTGAAATGATACCCCCACTTCTACCATTTCAACTACTAACTACTTTACTACTAGAAAAGATGTTTTATAAGTAAACTGCTATTAGTATTATTAATATAAGTAGTAACTTACTACCTCAAATCCATAAAAGGGGTAAATAGTCAAAGATTTCTAATAATTCCTTATATATTATAAATTTAAATTACTACTAATTTTATTTTAGGTATAAAATCAAATCTAGTTAGTCCCTATTTACCCATTAATACCTTCTTTAAAATATCTAATTATGGTGCCTCGAAGATTTGGGAAGGGCTTCTTGTATGATGCGGATGATAAGCCTCGGGATGCCCAGGTAACTCGACCTTCTGTTGCGAGACATAAGGCTGTTGGAAATGGCCTGGAAGCTCAACGGGGGGGACGGTGTTATTTTTTCTCTTCGCCAATCTTCTCCAAACAATCCATCCGATAACCCCTATGATAAGCAGACCACCTAATATTGCACCAACCGCCACGCCGGCCGTTTCCCCCTCGGATAATCGAGAATCTGAACTGGTAGAGCTTTTTTCAACGCTCGGGGATGCACTGGTCCTATCGGCTGTGTCCTTCGTTGTAGTCTCCGCCAATGTTCGCGTTGAGAATGTTTCCGACTCAAAGCTCAACGTCTTTGTTGAGGTGACGGTTTTAGTCTTGTCAAGCTTTGGTGCACTAACATTGACGTATTGAGATGCAGCTACTCGATCACCAGAGTCATATAACCCGAACCAGTACACACTGTCTTCCCTGTTCTTCATAATCTTTCCGGCATCATACTCAGCTTCCCAGCCATCCGGATACGGTGGACCATCTTCTCCAGGATAAATTAGCAAATCCGGCGTAAAAATAAAGACTGGATATCTCTTACTGCTAAGTCGGCCATACCCGCTACTTCTTCCATAATAGCCTACTTGGAAAATGTAGAGGTCAACAACATCGAGATCTGTATTAAACAGGATTGGGATGATTTGTTCATCATCATAACGAAAGTTCTTCGTCAAATCTTGATCCGCTTCTTGTTTTGGGTCCCATTCCGGAGGCCGGATGAACTTAGAGTCGCATGACGCCTGGCTTAGGAGAAGAGAGAATATAAGGACGAAGTTCTCCAGAAAAAACATTGCGATGCGATAAGGTTGCCCTGATTTAACCAAGAAGGCGAGAAATCCCCCCACTGTTGTATCCCTGATGGCTTGCTTGGCTTATCGACCTTGATTGAAAAACACGTACTTGGATGGACACAGGTGGCGGGGGAACTTGACTTCTGATTAGGGAGCGGGTGGCAATGGTATATGTGCCCAACGACCCGAGTGTCGGAGCCAACGTGTCTGCCATGGGAAACCAAATTGGCAAGGACTACGTATCCGATCGGCAAACCACAAGAAGCTTAGTTGAGGCACAGACTTCAAATGCATATGGTAGACAGGGATATGAGCTCATGATCCGACTTTGATTTCCCCGATAACGACCAACTAACACAACTTCAAACTTCACAAGAACAAGGACGAATAGAATCCAAACTTGCCGGCCAATACATTATTGACGTTCATGTTGAAGCAACGCATTAAATTTATCAGTATAAGTATTCGATATTACTTCTACAGCTGGGTTGTGAATCGTCAAAGCGTTTCCTCATTTGCCTAGCTGCATATACAAGTGGGACAAAACACAACCAACAGCACAACAACCAACAGAGCGTTGTATTAGTAAAATTAAGGAGGTGAATTATGGAAACAGAGTAGATAAACGTTACATGATTCAGGAAGTGTGTAATCAAAGCTGAAAAAGCAAAAGCAAATTGTGCTCTCATTGCAAAGCTAAATATTCCGCCTGCAAAGAAACTAAAGGGCATTTTATCTTCTAAGTTAACTACGGTATTTTTAACCTACTTCGCCGAAAAAATCCTATTATTAGATTGGAAGTAAACAAGTCAACCCTGAATAGTTCCAGGTCTCAGAAGCGTTCATAAGCTGCCTGTCTTGCAGCAGAACAATTATACATTATCTAAGCATAAAACAAGATTACTTTTAAGTTCCCCTTTCTCCATTGGCATTACCCTGCAACAAGCCCCTGTAGCCACAGCGGCGCTAAGTTGCAAAAGGGGTTGTGCTTGAGAGTATGTTTTTCATACCTGTTGGTTGAATGGTTCAGGGTGACCAAGAACCCTCGAGTTGGCCGAATTCTTTACTAGGGAGCCTAGTCAGTTTTGCACCCCTGAAACGTCTCTTTGCAGGACACTAGCGAGGGAAAGCTCCACCCACCTTCACTAGGGGCATGATGAGTTTCTGATTTTGATGAGTCAGTCGTGGGTTCTATCTAATTTGTTCTTCATTTTAACTAAATTCTACAGGCTGATATAAGCTCTCAGCTACAAATCTCTACTGTAAATAATACACCTGGCTCACAACTCGGTAGGCGTCATCGGTGAAGTAGTAGAATCGTTCACAATGGGAGTAATGATGTATAAGCTATCTGTGGGTCGAACTCAGACCAACTTCTTACTCTTGATCTTTGGGATCCTTGTGCTTTTCTTCTCATAGGCTGGGTAAAATGGTTGTAAGGAATCTGGTTTGTTTTAGTCCCAATTATGGAGTCCTGCCACGGAGATGACCAGATACAGAAGTAGTAAACGCGGCTCCAACCTGCAAACAGGCCACGGTGATACCTAAACCTCGAAAATATAGAAAGATCTGTATATAAATAACCTTAAACAGAGCCATGATTACAGTTTCCCCAGCTTGCTAAAATCCCTTATCTCCTGTCTGAGGGCAAGATCTGTAAGAATCTCCTCGCTGCCCCCACCAACAACCTATCTGCTGTTAGCTACTTTAAACTCATTATCAACTGCTGAGACAAGGACACAAGGAGACTTACAAACATCCGAAGGTCGCGGCTGATTTGTTCCACCGTCGCCCCCCGGCCACCCTTTTGATAACCAGCGCCTCCAAAGATCTGCTGTGCTTCTCTACATGCCAATTCCAACATCTGCCCGCCTTGGATCTTGGCCAGTGCTATTTGACTTGCAATATTTGGTGTCTGCCAGCTTGCACTAGATGAATTGACTTGAAAAGCAATCTGCTCAAGCCAAGCCCAGTGAGCTTCGACACGGTGCGCAACTTCCGCGAGCTTGCGCCGTATGACTTGATTCTCAATCAGCTTCTTCCCAAAGGTCTTGCGTTCCAGCGCATATGCAAAGGCCATGGCGAGACAGGTACGACTCTTTCGATTACAACCAACTGTAAGCGCAAACCTTTCCTTATTGAAATTCTTCATGATGATTCCAAAGCCCTCGTTCTCTGGACCAATTCGATTCTCAATCGGAACTTTGACATCTTCGAGATCTACAAAACTAGACCCTCCGGCGTTTTGTCCGCTATTGAAGATCTGTCTCCTAGACACACCAGGGCTATCGAGCGGGATCTCAAGGACTGTAATACCTTTAGCACCCTGACCGCCAGTTCGTACAGCAGTAGTCATATGAGTTGCCCATAGAGCGCCTGTAATCCACTTCTTGGCACCGTTCACAATGTAGAACTTGCCGTCTGCAGACTTTTCAGCAGTAGTCTGAATATTGGCCACGTCCGAACCACCACCGGGCTCCGTAATGCCCAGGCAGAAGTTGACACTTCCCGAAAACAGTCCTGGAAACCACCGAGACTTTTGTTCCCGGGTCCCATAATGGAGCACTGGTGGTAGCCCAATTGTAGACGCGCCCCCAAGGGCAATAGAAACTCCACCTTCAACGCGAGCCATTTCGTCGGTTAAAATTAGAAAATGAAAGGCATCCAATTCGCTTTGGGGGATTTCTGCTAGGTTGGGAATATCCTGAGGTCGGAATTCCTCCGGTACGTCCTCAAAAGGAATTCCAGACTTGCAGTAGCTTAGTGCAGCTGATCGTGGAACCTCGCCTTTTTCTTCCCATTCCAAGGCATGTGGAAGAATATACTCATCGACATATTTGCGGATATTATCCCTCATTTTGCGATAGGAAGCATTGAAGTAGACCGAGTTGCCAGTTCGGTACCATGCAGGTTCGCTCCATGGTACATTTGCTGGTAAATGCAGCTTAGGATCAGGTGGCATTCTCGAGGAGGAGGTCGCCTGCATTTTGTGATCTCAACAGGAATACTTTAATTTAAGTAAGCGCAAGACAGTAATTGCGAAAGCAGAAACTCTAGAGCTTTAAAAAGAAGTCTCTGTTTCTTGCTATTTGATTACAAGGATTATATCACACCTGATTAGGTTTGGCATGTGATAAACAATGCGGGGTAGTTCCCTGAGGTTTTTCCCCTTTCTGATAGAGGATCAGCAACTAAGGGTCTGACTTCCGAGGTTGAAGAATAATGGGCCAGAGTGCACTACCAATAGCCTCGGAAGAGTCAGTACTAGTATTACGTAATTGAATAACGAAGTTCTGCCAGCTGTTTTGAGCTCTCAACCACAGGTCGTAGTTGAATAACAATGCCATTTCGTATCAGTTTATTCGTACACTTATCTCATTACCTTCCATTACTAACAGTCATTATTATAAATCACTAGTAATCCCTAATAATTCAACCACTAGATTACCTACATTTCCTACTAAACCATAAAGCCACCCTCAATATATA